>PVKS010043000.1:0-15125 GCA_004027875.1 Aplodontia rufa | reverse complement strand
GACAACCATATGCAATAGCAGATTGCCACCTGAAGTATTCTTGATATAGATATTGCCTCTCCTCAATAAATAGAATCATAAAAAATTATCCTCATCAATGAATGTACATTGATTGAGTTGCAATCCATTTACAACCTAATACTTAGGTTCATTTTTATTATTTCTCTATGAAGGTCACATTCAGGTATCTAACTTTATTCAGGATTCGTAAACACTGGTGTTGACCATGGAATTCACAGTGGTATCAGAATGAAATGATGTATTTTATGATAGCACAAATTTGGTCTGATTCAAAGTAAGACTTCTAGAGAAGTCAAGACTTTCAAGTGATTATTCAAACAGCTAAGGGAATTTCAGGCTAAGAGGAGATACACATGAATCATTATTTAAAAGTACCAAACCCCCTCCATCCCCAAGGAACTTTCACTGTAGTGTGAAAGATAGAGAATGTCTAGAGCTGGAACACAGAGCAGATATCACTGGTACCAACCTTGTCTTTAGCCAGGGAGAGAGGTGAAATGGTCTCCTACTTCTAATCCTTGGGCCTGGTTTTCCTTCCTTCTGCTTCTCCTGCATCAGATTTGTCCATCACATTAACATAATAGGAGCTTCCTATCTAAAAATCTCACTGGGTGACATCCCTGCCTGAAATCCTTCAATGATACTTCTTAACCCATAGAGTAAGCACCAAAATCCCACCTGTCACAAAGTTGCTGCAGGACTTGGGCTCTGCCTCTTCTAACAGCGTCACCCAATTCCCCTCCCCCTTTCTCCAGCTCCTCTCTGTATCCCAAGTTCTATCAATACTAAATTGTAGGAGAGCGGGTGGAAATTGAATGTTTGTTGGTGGTATACCACATTACTCTGCATTGAGAATTGTGCTGAGTGTGCGGCTGACCTCACAGATGTGAAACCGTGCGGTAGCCCAGAGCCCTGCCCTATGCTTAACTTGGTCTAATGCTCTACCTATCATCATCCTGAAATTCTTAATAATTTTCTTGTGCTTTGGAATTGAAGTCCCATAGGGCTGTGGAGTATCTGAGCGGAGGAGATAACTCAAAATGGGTGCACCCAAGGGCATGCACACAGAAGTTGGCCCTGAACACATGCTTGGACTCTGGCAGTCCTAGGCACACTTTGTTTTTGCCAGGATGCTTTCTCTGCCTGTTACCTGCTTCACATTTACCAACTTATCTACTATTTCCTAAATAGTAAAGAAAATCTTGTACATGCTTCAAAACTCAGCTGATCATTTCTTCTGTGAAGATGCTTCCAAGATCTGCAAGAGTCTGTTATTTCCTCTTTTGAGCTACTGCTAACCTCTCTCTTCTAGTACATATTAAAAATATTATTGAATTTTTCAAGATATTTAATGGAATTATTCAAGATATTCCTATAGGAAAGGATTGCTTTTATTCCTGATCCTTAGTTCTGGAGTTCCCGTACATTTTTATCTAAATTAAGTTGGGAGCACTTAGCAAGTTTGCGACCTACTAATGAAAGAGAACGTGTGGGCAAACAGCTGTCTCTATAAGCTGTCGGAAGAAGAGAAGCTCTGTACATTTGGGATGTTCTAACCTGTTCAACAGTCCAGGAGCACCCACTCTGACAAAGCACAGCACGTCTGCAACCATGAGCCTTTCTTCTGATCTGTTTGCCCACCTCTTATTCACAGTCTCTTTCATGTGAAATTAAATAACATCTCAAATCCACCAGGGAGTAGGTTTCTTCCAGTTGATTGAGTTTAATACTGCAGTGTTTACTTTCTGGCTTTTGGTTGAGTATTTAAATCCAGGTGTTTATAATACGGGTTTCTTCTTCTGTAATTTCTGTTTTTCCAAAGAAGATTTTCTGAAGCAGCTGGTGGCACGTATGTAAACAAAATCAAAATATTTGTTTAAATTTTCTAGGGTTTTGCATCTCCTGGACTTAGTGACAGAAGATATTTATTTTTAAATTGGTTGCAAATGATGTAATTTAGATTGTATTGCCTGGGAAGTACAAAACAATTGAAATGGGAGTTATTCAAGAACACTCACTATTAGGGTGAAGTGTGATAATTACCGGCATAGCTATCAGTGTACCAGTTGGGTAAAGTTTGAAAAGGCACATGTAGGTATTAATACAGATAGCACATGTTATTAAGCACCTATTATGCACTAGATTGCTAAGTTAAAATTGAAAGAATATGCTATGAGATTTGGGGTTTGCAAAGTAAGCACACATTGGAAGGCCAAATTACGAATATATAAATTCTTTAGGCATAGATTATCTAGCGTATTCTCTAGTTGGTTCTAAATAATACCTTCTCAGCATGACCAATTTTCTTAAAGTGTAATAATTAAATCTTTTAGAACACAGAATTTGACTTGCTAAAGGACACAGTGTCAGGATATGTGCAGGCAGAGTGGGCTTGAGGGGCCCTTTCTTGGCTGCTATCTGAACTCAGCACACCCATGAACTTTCCATACTTTCCATATCAGGCACAGCAGCACAGTGAAGAGTGAAATGCACATGAAAGTGTGCGGATATGTTTTAAATAACCATACAGTTCAATAGAAAGCTGCCCTGGGAGAATGCTGTGGAAATTGCATGTGAGATGAAAGCCTGTCTGGGAAGACTGGATGCAACTGGACATCTAAATGAGAAAAGAGACAAGGGGAACAGTGTGTATGAGGACCAACAGGCTTCAGGGTCAGGATTAAAGAGGGGACTGATGTGAGATGGGGCTGCAGAGGGAGCTCGAGGCCCATAAGTCAGGCCAGGAGCTTCAGTTTTTATATGAAAAGTAACTGTCCCTCACAGCAGAAATAGCTGATCAGCTAATCAGACCAGGAAAAGCCTGTGTGGCTGCAGAGGGAGATGAAAATTGGGGGAAAGAGAACAAAAGAAGCTTCTACCACCCTTCTTATTCTCAAAGACTCTTGTCTGAGCCTAATGTTCAAATGTACAGGCATTAATAGGTTCCAGATTAACAAAATGTTATCTTTCCTCTGTAAAGATTTAGAAGTGATCCACACCCATGTGTCAGTGGTGGAAAATGTCCACACCTACAATCTCAATGTAACACAAGGGACAGCAGGGCCAAGGCTTAGTGAGGTCAACAGCTGTTCAGCAGAAGGCCTCTATCCTATAGGTCATGTCCTAGAATAAAAATCAAAAACAACTCTGGGTGTTCCACAGTTAGCCTTGTGGAGTCTGAAAATAATGCACAAGGTTCAAGAATCCTCTGTGTGTGTCAGAAATGTATAGAAATGTGAGCCAGCTAAGACTTGATGAGCCTTAGAAGGTTTGGACAGTGGGCATGCATGTCTCTGTCACAGTGTATTTGTGCTCCTTGCTAATCAAAATCACCTGAATGGGAAAAACACAGGAGTCATTTCCCAATTGAAAACAGTTTAGGAATCTAAATAATGGGGTGGATCCACCCTCTCACTCCCTAATGTACATTGTGCAGCTTTCCCAGCATATGGAATAAAGAATGGATATATGATAACATTCTGCTGAGCTAAGCATCGGCTATCATGCAGGGCAGGAAGGATGCAACTCATCATTTATGCTGGATTGCACAAATGTGAAGACTAGCTGGGGTCACTTTCTAAAAATGCTGATCGTTTCAATATAAGAAAGCTTATTATAATATGCTTGAGTATTAATTCCTACAAAATAGTTGCCAGGTTTTCATCTAAAGTTTCTTTGTTCAACCTACATCTCTCACAGTGAAGGAGAAAAGCCACATTCTCTGCTAGGAGCCTTGACTTTAAGAAGCTTCATGACTGATGGTAGAGAACCAAATGGTAAGCAAGCAGGAAATGTGAGACAAGACTGCGGTTGGCATCCCATGAGATCGACTGAAACATGGTCTGTTTTCAATGTCTTCTGTACTTACTATCTATTTATCCCCTTGGGCAGTGGCCTTTTGTGGCATTTCATCAGGGCTCTTCCTATAAGAACTGCCAGGTAGATCATGCACATGCTACCTATCTTGTTGAAAAGTCCAAGATACTAACATCAGTCATTCCCCAACTCTTCTTGCCCACTACCCCCCCAAACCAAGTGCAGCTTGCATTATTGAAAAAAGGAAGCCAAATCATGTCAACAAAAAGTATGTTACAAGCATCCTCCTTGTATATTACAGGATGAAAAACTCACTTACCAATAAACAAAGACTAAATCCCTGTCTTCTAATTTAATTGCTTATGTAATTACACATACCTATTGTGTCTTTTTACTTCATCACCATACACGCAGAATGAGGCAAATGGATAATATTCACATAATTACATTGGCACAGTTAAATTAAGAATCATATAAACACCATTGCAAATTAATAAACACTTAAATCCATGAAGAGAACATGAAAATATACCTTGCAAACTTTCCTTGGAGATAAAATACAAATACTGTTGCTATAGAAGAATCAGCAATAATATACTGCATTTGATTGTTCGATGCATTGTATATTTAGTATTTTTAATCAGTGCTTCAATTTTCTTCTGATTTTTGTGTGACCACTCCAACCACTACATACAAAAACTCCCAGATCGGTATCCTTCCACCATTCATTCTCATCACTCCTGTATGCTGAACACAGAGTGACATGGGAGTGATTTGCATTGTTGTAGTCTGGTGTTGATACATGAAATTCTCAGCCTCATCCAGATCCTCAACATTATTTCAGTCTTTTATCTTATTGTAATAATTAGTCCCTCTTGTCACTATTGAACTTTTACTATGATCCTCATATACCCTATTCCAAATTCTTGCATCTCACTCTAAGCCAAGTCACCTAAGCAAATATAAGGAGCATAAGGGGCCATCCCATCTTGTACTGCTGCTCTCCCCGAGCCAGTCTCCACCTCAATTTCTTCCTTCTTGTCAGCAGACTCCTCTTTTTGCATCTTGAAGGTTGGTAATCTACAGACTTCTGTTCTCCCTTCTTGACTGTCACTGGGTAGTTTCCCTGGAAAGATGGAGATGCTTGCACAGATGTGTAATTAGGGAATATTTTGGGATTCAATACCTATGGAAAGAAAGGAAGTAGAAGCACACAAAGCGACTTTTCAGAGCTTCCCTGAGTCAGGACGGGAGGTCTGTTCCTTACATCTTTCTCTTGACCAGTCCCTAGATGCCTGCTACCCTGAGACGGGTTGGACCTTAGAGAGGCAGATCTCACTAGTGGAAGCAATCTCCAAAAGAGCCCGTAGCAGATGATGACAGCAGTACTCCTGGAAGTTAGATCACGGATTTCCATTCCTAAAGCATCACTGTATCCACCACCAAATGTCCCCGAAGCACAACCTTGTGTGCTCCCCAACACATATGCTAAATCCTTGTGGTTTAAACTGCTGATTGTGCCTTAGATCTGACCTATGCTACTATGTCATTTTCTTCTTAAAACCTTAAGAATAAAGACATAGGTTTAGGGGATGATTTTCCCTTTGGTTTACTCGTAGGGAAGGTTAATCAAGGAGAATGAACCTTATGTTAAGGGAGAAAACTCTCCAGTGTGTTCCCTTCTTTTCTTCAGCTAATACAAGTAGTACGTGTGATGCATGGACTGGAAAAATCCTGACTAATACAGAAGATAATGCAAAGCTGAGCTGAGCCAGGCCCCAGCCAAGCAGCACCTGCCCTGAAATCTATGGTGTTTTGTGTAATGTATGGATGACTTGTGCCACTGTGACTAATCCCTAGCACATTTTCTCTATCTCTACACTTTCTTTAGTTCCCTGATTTTGTAATATTCTATGTTTAAAACAGGGAAGCACCTGCATTTCTCATGCAAGTGACAGTATAAGATTCATTATCCAGAGATGTTTCTTCTTTATCAGAAAGAAAAGAAAGATTTGGAATTGCTTTTAGATACTCACCTCGCTCCCCACTCCCAACATTTAATTTAATTGCTCACTGACACCATTAAACAACTGTCATTCACCATGTAGTTTAAGAGGTGGTAAGAAAAGCACATCTGACTCATCCTTTATGGGGGAAAATTAAGGGCTAAGGAAGTGCATGTACATGTCTGTCTGCTTTTCTCCCTCCCTCTCAGTTTCTCTGTCTCTGCTTCCCTCTCTCTCTCTCTAAATATAGAGAGGGAGAGAGAGACCTAGAAGGATGTAGAAACAGGGGAGGCTGAAAACCGGGCTGATCCTCTTGCAAGTCTTTCCCATCCAGCAGACCATCCATTCTCCTCTGAGAGTGTAATTGAGCCTTGTTGTACGGAGGCCGCCTCTGTCTTTGGAATGCACTAACATTAAAGTACCCAGTGCTTCAAAAAAGTTGCCTTTGGAAACAGTAAGTTAAAAATATGTGGGAAAGGTACAATGGTAGGACTTGAACTCAACAACTGATATTTAATTCACTTTGGCCCCAGATTCCTCTCCATCCCTCCCCCATCATTGAGGAAGACACATTTTCCTGGAGAAGAGGATTAGAAGCACTTCACTGTCACTGTCTCAATGCTGCAGTTTGGATGGTGAGGGTCTCCTGAAGGCCCATGAAGTAAAGGCTTGGTCCTTAGCACATGGTGCTATTGGGAGGTGGTGGAACCTTTAGGAGGCAGGGCCTGGGAGAAAGGAGGAAGTTAGGTCACTGGTGCTGCCTCTGAAGAGGATATTAGGATTCCCACCCCACCCCTTCCTTTTGCATCCTGCAGCTGTGAACATGAATGTGTCTCCTCCCTACTTGCTCCAACCATGATGCACTGTGCTGCCACAAGACTAAAGTAATAGTGACCATGTATCAAAACCTCTTAAATTGTGAACCAAAATAAACAGTTCCTCCTTGTAAGTTCATTCTCTCAGATATTTTGCCACAGAGAAGGAAAGCTAATGCACTGAACTTTATCCAAATCTGAGTTCCAGTATGCAATTGATTTCTAGGAATTATTGTATCAATAATATTAATATCAAACTTAATGATTTCAATTGTATTTTTCCACATACTTCTTTTTTACTTTTGAGTGCTACTTGATATTTTGAGAAGTTACTATTTCCTTTCACAGATTTAAAATTTTAAAACCAAGTCCAAGGGAGATCTAAAGTAGTGCCCAAGTTACATTACTAGGAAAGGAATAGGTTAATATAACTGGAATTTTCTAACAGAAGCAACTGAAATTCATGCAATACAACCTGAAGAATGAATGAGGATGATGTGTGTTTCTCTGAAAAAATATAGATACAAATAAGTCAATTAGCAATCTACTCATATGAAAACAAAAAGAAAATATCTGTGTCCAGGAAAAGAGCTGGATATAATTAATCTAACAAATATCTGTTGAATCTTTACCTTGTGCCCAATTATTTTTCAAGTGCCCAGCAGCCTTGAGGTGGCTCCTTTGACAGCCTCTATAAAGGTGAATCTATAGACTGCTTGCTCAGAAACCCTCATAGAGCCTCTGAAAAATGCTTGTTGAGTCCGAACCCACAGGATTGGGTGCACAAATGTTCACATTTAATGCATATTCTGGGTGACTCTTACAGATGATAAATCTTCAAATTCTTGATTTACAAATTTTGACACTGTTTCCCAAATAGTTTGAATTTATCTTTTTCTTATTTCTGGTACACAAAGTAAATACTGTAAGAATACAAGAACCACATTTTCCTTCTACTAATTGCTTTGAAATAACATTTTCACTCAACCCTTCTCCAACCCAATGAAATGATAGGTGCTGATAATTCAGTACCATAGAATTCAGTCCCTAAATACCAGCAATAATTGGCTGTGTTTGTTGGAGAAATCTATGAGGGTGGCCCAACTGTGAGATATTTTTCTTTGGCAGAAATCCCATCAGTTTGGCTGATAAAAGATCGTGCCTATATTTTAATGACTCATATTCTCCTTTTGCTCTGTCCCATGAATTACTTGGAAGACATTCTGCTGATTGTGAACATCACATGTCAAAGGGCAGGTGTTAGGATATGAGTATGTACACTTCAAGATGAGCAGATGCAAACCTTGGAATTACTTGTTCTTTCACAGACCTCTTGGGAGGTCATAGCACAGATCTCATACTCTTTATTATCAGTTGGAACCTTCAAAATAGCCGAAGAATGAAATGATAGCAAGTACAGACAGGAACCAGGATGACATAAATTCAATATACATAAGAGAAAGTAAGCAGGGGACTTTTTCTATTTACCTCATTGCCTTTACTACTATCAGATACATGAATTTTATCCTCTAGCTTTCTATTTTCTCTAGACATCCAATTCTTCTTAAGGATTCAAGTACAGAAAGTAGAGCAAGAAGATCTTGGATGAAGAAATCATAAAGTGTGTAAAAAGATCCAATTTCCACAATAAATCTAAGACAGAACTACAAGACTATTTCATAATTGTTCATGATTGTTAATAATTCTCAAATCCTTTTTGTGAAATCTGAAATATTTCCATCTTTCTACATCAAAGACCTAGTTATACATTAACTATTGTTTTCACTGAGATGATGGGTAAAGAATAATATCAGGTGGGAAAATAGGAAAGAAGAACTTTCTCAAACCAAAGGGTGCAGAATCTTTTAGAGCACGGAGAAGAAACGTGTTCTAAAGTTCTATCTTGAAAGTCAGGAATTTAAATTGTATACTACTAAAATTGGAAATGAATATGTCTAGAGTTTTTTAACCTCAGCACCACTGACTTTGGATTGAAAGAATTCTCTGTTGAGGGAACTGTCCTGTTTATTGCAGGATGTATCACAGCATCCCTAGCCTCTATCCATTAGATGCCAATAATTCCCTACCCATTGCCAACTACTGAAAATGTTTCAAGGCAGTGAGACATTGAGGACGAAATCAGGCTCTGTTGAGAACCTTCAGACTGACTAGACTGGGTCTGCCACCTACCTGGCTCTGTGTGAGTAAGGTGGTTTTCAGGCTCCACTAGCTCACATCACCCCTGCAAGGGGCACCTATTGTCCACCCCACCACTGTCAGCTCAGTCTTCATAGCTGTTGGCTGCAGCTGGCATCATCTTCTTGGTGCTATTGTAAGTGAAATTTCTTACTAGAAGTTTGAGGTGGAAGAAGTTGTTTCTATGCCATTGCACAATACAGAAAGCAAGTTTAAAACATTATGCCAAAAGCTTTATATAGATTCAAAGCAGTCCCCATCAAGATACCAATGTCATTCTTTACAGATATAGAAAAAGCAATTCTCAAATTCATTTGGAGCAATAGAAACCCAGAATAGTCAAAACATTACTAAACAAGAAAGACGAAACAGGTGGTTTTTCTATACCAGATCTAAAACTATACTGTAGAGCTGTAGTAACAAAAACAGCATGGCACTGGTATCAAGATAGGAATGAAGACCAATGGACCAATGGAATAGGAAAGAAAACCCTGAAACAAACCCACAACTATTTAATCATCTGATCTTTGATAAAAGGGGGCAAAATATAACATGGAAGAGAAATAGCCTATTCAACAAGAGGTGCTGGACAAACTAGACAGCCACTTGCCGACAGTTGAAATTAGACCCTTATCTTTCACCTTGCATGAAAATCAAATAAAAATAGATCAAGAAACTGGGAATTAAACCAGCCATCTTGCAATTGCTGGAAGATAAATTGGGACCAACACTTCAGCATTTGGGAGTAGGCAAAGACTTTCTCAACGTGTCTCCTAAAGTGAAAGAAATAAAGTAAAAAATCAGTGAGTGGAATTTCATAGAGCTAAAACAGTTTTGCACAGCCAAGGAAATGATCAAAATTGTCAAGAGACTTCCTACAGGATGGAAGAGAATCATGGTCTGTGATTCTTCTGACAGGGGACAAATATCCAGAATTTACAAAATCCTCAAAAATATCAGTCTTACAAACACTAATAACCCAATCAATAAATGGCCCAAAGAGCTAAATAGAAACTTCTCAACAGAAGACATTGAACAAGTCAATGAATACATGAGAAAGTGCTCTAAATCACTAGTAATCAAAGAAATGAAAATGAAAAATACATTAAGATTTCAACTCAAGCCATCAAATTGGCAAAAATGAAGAATATAAACAATAATTAATAGATGCTGGAGAGTTTGTGGAGAGATAGGAATGCTAGCACACTGTTGGTGGACCTATAACAGCACCTCTGGAAAACAGTGTAGAGAATCCTCAAAAAATTAGTAATGAACCCACCATATGATCCAGCCATCCCTCTCCTGGCTATTTTTTCAGGGGAGTTAGAATCAGCACATTACAGTGACACAGCAAAATCTATGTTCATAGCAGCTCAATTTACAATAGTTTAACTATGGAACAAACTCAGATACCCCTCACTGGATAAATGGATCCAAAAACTGTGGTATATACATACCATGGAGTTCTACTCAGCAATTAGAAACAATGATATTGCAGCCTTTGAAGAAAGCAAAGTTAACCTAACCCAGAGAGTCAAGAGTCAAACATTTTCACTCATCTGTGGAGGCTGGAGCTAGACCCAGGCCTGTGTGAAAGATGGTCAACTCGCATGTATTAGACCCAGCAAAGGCATAGTAACATATAACCTAGAGCATTCATAAAGATGTATTGGGAAGGAGGGGGGAAAGGACAGGAGAGGAAGGGTAACGGTAGAAGAAGAGGATGGGATCTAGGGGGTATTCTAATTTAAGAATTTGTACATAACATATTGTTTCATTGGATGCATTTTTGATTGTATAATAACTAAATTTCTTAATGAAAAATGCTGATGGAAATATCCCAAACTCAGAGACTTAAAAGCCAAATATTTTCTCTCATATGCAGACGTTAGAATACAAATCTAAGACAGATTGAAAGTTAGCTAAGCTCAGTAATAATCTCAAAATAGGTGAATTTTTAAATAAGCAGGGGTAACCATAACTATGAAGCTGGGGGAAAAAGAGAGGTGAGTAGGAAAAGGACCGAGGAATTAGGTCTGTTATTAAGGCAGCCGGAGGGAGAGAGTAGGGGGGTTATCAATGCAGCTGAGAACCCTCAACTCCCATGAGAACCCCATGGGAGTAAAGGAGGGGAAACATGGGAACAGGGAGTGGCCAAAGCAGGGAGACCATGGATTAGGATCAGCCTTAATACTTTGTCAATATCCATATATTCATGAATGTATAACAACGATTCCCTCCAATATGTAAGACTATGTTGAAGGAATACAAAAAAAGGAAGCAAGTTAATGCTGAATACTTGAAATCAAAATTAGTTCAACGTGAGAGCCAACTCCATCACTGAGACAGTGTCACCACCAATCTTCCTACTCAGCCTCCAACATCCTACAGTGGTCTGGGGCTCCTCCTTTCTCCCCAGTTCATATCTGATGAATTGCTTCTGACTGGTTATCATTGCATAACTATACAGTTATGGATCCCAAGCTTCTGGGCCTACCTCTCCATGATAGGTAGGTAGGTAGGTAGACATACACATATGTATGTGCATATAAAAATATAAACATACATACAATATAGAAAAAAACATTTTTCCTAAAATCAGAGGAAACATATCCCTAACCCTCTTTGCTAGTT
Source organism: Aplodontia rufa (assembly GCA_004027875.1). Lineage (NCBI taxonomy): Eukaryota > Metazoa > Chordata > Mammalia > Rodentia > Aplodontiidae > Aplodontia > Aplodontia rufa. The sequence continues at coordinate 3,637 of PVKS010043000.1, read as the reverse complement.
AAACAATCACAATCTTTTCTTAACTTATTTTGGGTAAATATTTCTGAAGACCTCCGTCTCCTATCATGCAGAGGAGACCTCAGGAGTCAAAAAGCCAATGATCAGGGCTGGAGCCGTGACTCCGTAGTTAAAGTGTTTTCCTGGCATGCATGAGGAAGCGGGTTTGAACGCAGAACCAGTAGGCAACAAAGTATTGGAGCAATGCAAACCATATGAAAAACTAAATAAAATTGATTTTCTCTTTCTCTCTCTCTCTCTTTCTCTCTCATTCTCACTATTCCTCTTTCTCTCTCTCTCTTTTTAAAGAGAGAAGGACAGTGAGAGAGAGACAGAGAGAATCAATTTTTATTGAGTTTTTTCACATGGCTTTCGTTGCTCTGACATTTAGTTGTGTACATGGTGCTGGGGTTTGAACCCATGTACTTGTGCATGCTGGGCAAGCACCATAACCGCCAAGTCAGCTCTCCAGCCTCTATCCCTCTCTCTTTAAAAAAAAGAAAAAAGGAGCCAGTGGTCACTATTCAGGTTCCATAATGCAGTTGGTGGTGTTTATTTCTTTCTGCACTTAACATGAACCCCCAACCCACATAGGTAAAGGTAATGGAAACCATTTTTCTATGACACAGTGCAAGGAAACAGGGAAAGAAGACACACTCTTAGCATAACAAGGAGCAGCAACCATGACAGGAAGTTAATCCTCACAGTGTAAATACATGTCATTCAGACACCCTGTGTCAAAGTCAGGCCACAAGATCACAGTGAGGTCTTTGCCTCTTTACTTCCTCATATAAAGATCCAAAACATACTCTCCTTGCATGGGGTGGTAGCTGTAGATTAGACTAGGAAAGCATCAGACGTTACACTAGATATTGGGTAAAAGGGGGCAGGACCTCACGAAGGAAAGAGACGAAGGGGAGGGACTGTGACAATATGCAGAGATGCTTCCTTTAGACTACTGGGTGGCTGCAACTGGGCATCTATATTCAAACATCCAAATTCCAAGCCTAGACACAGAGCTCAGGGAGAGGCGGAAGAGAATGGGTAGCCTCATCAGGTTGACATGCATTACCTGAACTTGAACTTAAAAAGTACTGATTAATCACTCTCCAAATTTTACCTAGCACACCATTTTGTTGAGCAATATGAAACCCCTCCCTTCTGTATTTAGGTAGTTATTTCTGAAATCACATCAACAACTTTATATTACTCCCAGAATATCTTAGGCATTTTCTTATACCATAGTAAATATTCAAAAGCCAAAGTATTATGGGCAGTCTCAGCACCACAGGTGACTGACTAAACTGAAAATCAAGGAATTTTGATCATTTCATATTATGTGTTTAATAAATCCAGAATGTGAAGCCCTTCATAGATGGGTTTAATGGTGTTGACTTTGGTTTTATTCCAACTTAAATATGATTTCATTTGAAATGATGCAGGATCTGACTGGAATTTCTTTCTCTGCTCAATAATAATAAAATTGATTTCCAATGTTAGCCCAGGAGGAGAGAGCGATGCCAGGGGACTCGAATCAGTCAGTGCAAGACGGCAGGTCACTCTCAGAGCTACGCTTGTATCCGGTGGTTACTTTGTCGTGCCATTAGCAGATAAAGATTATTGTACTTGTGTTTCATGGGTTAGAACTTGGGAAGTCCCAGATGTTCCCTTATCAGTGTTGGAGAGGAATCAAAACTTCATTTAGGAGAATTACAACAAAAAGCTTTATCTCAAAATGATCCAAAGATCAGCCAAGAAATTTATACACAAGCACACACACATGTGCACGCACACACACTCTCTCTCTCTATGTCTTTTTCTCTCTCTCTTATATACATAGATGCATGTATAGCTATATTTATATATTTTCCTATATATGATATACAAAAGATGAATCTTGGCTCCTGTGCAGATAGCATAAACTATTGTCCAAATGACTTTAAGTCAGGGAAAGCTACACTAATCAGTAGAGTACGTAATCCCTGTGGAAATAATAAGGAATTCTTCCTGGAGGTAAAAGCTCAAGCCGTAATATAGTACATACAGAGTTGAGAATGAAACTCAAAAACTACTTGGAGTGGGGAGCAAGTTTAGAAAATCTGCTAAGTGCTGAAGACCCTGTGCCCCCTCCTCTTTTCTTGATGTGTGTTTCTTTTCTTTACCTTTGTCAGAAGTCAAACCTTCCTTCCCTTCCTCCCAATGTCTCCATCCACCATCTCACAAGGACGTTGGCTTTGAACAAGGCAAATTCAAGCCAGAGTTCCCTTCCTTAAACATCAGGGCTGCGCACATCTGAACGCCTACTGCACCCAGCTCTGGATGCCACAGCCACCCATGTCTGCTTTCTGAAGGCCATTCTAAGCGTGCGTCTCCTTCTGCCCTCTTCCTGTAGCATCCACCATCTGAAGTCAGTGAGATCTTGTCACAGTTAGAGGTACAGTGTGTTTGATGAAAACAATAATAAATTGCCCGTACTCTGTAAAGCTACTCTCATCTCCTCGGTCTTCTGACGATTCACCCTTTTCTGAAAGAAGCCTGTTCTGACCTCATGGAAACTACCACATCAAATTTGTCTCAACTTCAGAATGGTCCCTCAATCCATCTTCCATGTGCTGCCAAACACCTATCAAAAGCTAAATGAGATTCCATGTTATTTTTTCTGATTAAACCTTTTAATAGACTGATCATGGCTTGAAAACCTTCTTTCTCCCATGTCCAGTTAAATCCTCTGAGAGCAACTACACGCTTACTTCATTTTCTGGCATAACCACAGCGGTGGCCAGGTTACAGAGAGACTGCTACATGTTACCTCTAACAGCAGAGATGGAGATAGATTCTTTTGACAAAATGTTTCATATTTCACCTACAGCCAGTCACTCTTGGCTAGCTAAAAGATGCTTGAAATTGAGGGTGCTCAGGAAATTCGTGTTTCCTTATCTATTTCTCTCCCTTTTCATCCATCCAAGGCTGCTGGATGTAGAACATCTCACTGGGACCCAGAGATGCAGAAGGTAAAGAAGGGACCCCAGAGAAAGGAGAGGCCATTTGGACGGCAGGCTTGGAGAACTGCAAATATGAGTCTGCATGGGGACCAAAACAGTGGATGGAGAAAGCTGAAGACGTTCCTGATTCTCTGCCCATAGCAAACTCCGTCCAGCCCACATCCAAAGTGAAAGATATAGAAGTGTCTTTTTGAGGGGCAGGGTGAGCATGAGATGTACCATTTTAACTTCCTGGAATGAAAGACATAGAATATGGTTTCAAAAACATCCCAACTTACTACCATGGCTCCAAGAGCTTTCCCATCACAGTCTACATCTTCCTCTGGAGATTCAGTTTTTTTTTTTTCCCATTGACTGCTTGACGCTTCAGGCACCTCCACACTGCTTGAACTCTAGTGGACAAGTATGACCTGTTTGCTGGTGGGGCCCCTTTGCATGAAATGTCTTCTTCTCTACTCTCTCACAGTGCTAAACTCTACTCCTGTTTTGCTACTCAGCAGACCTTCTAGAGGGATATTTAGCTCACATTTTCTTTCAAGTTGAATTTGGTGCTCTGTGTTATTTATGGCTCTATATAGACATCATTGCAATATATTATAATTGCAAGCAGATATAGGTATCCTATCCACTAAGTTGAT
>PVKS010042999.1:0-15131 GCA_004027875.1 Aplodontia rufa | reverse complement strand
CTCAGCCCATTCTATTTTTTTAACTTAGTTTTTCATGTCGCCTTTGCTGCTCCAAAATTCCATTGTGTACATAGTGCTGGGGGGTGGGGTTTGAACTCACATACTCGTGCATGCCAGGCAAGCGGCATAATCACTGAGCCACCGCTCCAGTCCCCCTTTCTATTTTTTTTATTTTTTTTGAAACAGGGTCTCTCTAAGTTGCTTATGGCCTTGCTAAGTTGCTGAGGCTGGCTTTGAACTAGTGATCCTCCTGCATCTTCCATGTCACTGGGATTATAGTCGAGTGCCACCATGCCCGGCCTCCTTTAATTTTTCTTGTCAGATCTTTTGGTCACAGCAGTGAAAAAACTGACTAAAATAATATATTGAACACACACACACACACACACATGACTGCACACATATTACATATATTTATCTATGCATACATAAGTATATGTCAGCATGTAAGAATTTACTGTTATTTAAGTGCTGGTTTCTGGGACAGCATTGATCAGACACTGAATTCTGGAAGAATTTCTTTTGAATTTATGCAAACACATCGGATCCGTGTGACTTGTGTTCCTGATGTTGGCATTGGCCTGTGTTTGAGAGACATTCTTCAACCTTGGACCTCCCCAACTCTCCACTCAGCCTGGGTATCAGATATTCAATTAGCCCGAGTCTGTGCTGCTCTACCAGACACCTGGGCACAACTGTTGTTACCGCCAATACCTGCAAAGTTGTCCCCCCCACCCAGTGTCAGGATGCCTGACAGAGAACCAATGTTTCACTGAGATCACATCATAGAGGATGTGCATCTTAGTATTGCAGAAAGGTGTGGTGCTGAAGGTAGAGACCTGAGTCAAGGCACTTCTCTTTATCAGAAATTATCCAACAAAGATGTCTGCTGTCTCTGTGGTATTTGGTCACCTGAAATAGCTGTTTTCATTTGTCTATGCATGATAGAATTAAGAATAAGGTCATTCATCACATTTCTTGCCTTTACCTGGATTTCTTCAGAATTCGTAGAACACATTCACTTGGGTTCATTTGATTGATGTAGCCTGTGAGAGGTTGAAGTCATGGTAACTGGGATTTAAGGTTCATTATTAATGGGTGAGAGTGAGCCCAACAGGAGCCCAGGAGAAGAGCTACCTAGCAGAGGGTTCCAAGAGCCAAAGAATATATGGATTTTCTGAACCATTGGTTTGCTCATCCATTATTTTCTTCTTTTATTTTCTGATTCCAAAGCATTTATTTTCACCATTGAGTTAGATAGACTCTCAGGGTGCCTGGCTCATAGTAGGAACACCTCAAACATTTGTGGAATGAGTAATAAAAAAACAATTTGAAGGAACTCACTGTTAATTGCCTTGACTTACTCTTCATTTCCGAGCTTCTCTTGTCTGGTCACTTCTGTGATGAATGTGGATCAAATTCTCCTGCTTCCTGGTCTCTCCAGCTGTCCTTTCTTTCTGGCCTTTGCAGGAAGAGACATCTTCAGTTCTGTCTCATTCCTATATCTGGTCGGTCCACATCCTCCTCTGGCTTGTCAATCACAACACTCACATGTATAAATCCATTTTATAGCTTTTTTTATACTAGGAAAAATTGGGGTTAACTTTAAAATTATTCATACATAAATTGTACTCTATTTTTGTCTTAATTTTCTATACAAGTATTTTTGCTTTTTGCCTCATTTCTGTTTATTCTCCCTTCCTCCATCTGCTATTTTATTCTTCATAAACAGATCAGTATTAAGAACAAGAGCTGGGGCTAGAGTGGTAGCTTGGCAGTTACGGAGTTTGCCTGGCATGTGTGAGTTTGAGAGTTCAAATCCCAGAACAACATACACAATGAAGTGTCTGAGGAATGAAAAGTCAGACACTTTTTTTATTTAGTTGAAAAACTAAATAAAAATTGCTTCTCTCTTTCTCTCTCTCTCTCCTCACTGTCCCCTTTTTCTTAAAAAAAATGAGAGCTAGTGAAAAAATAGCTTTTAGAAAAGAATGTAGATAATGGTATCCTTATTTACTGAAGGCATATTTTTCTTTTTATTAATTCCAAATTATGCTATGTATTTACGGAGAGAATAAAAGGAAACAACCAACACCATTGTTTTTTGAATGCTACTTAGCCCCTTGGCCTTGGTCCTAGATACCTGGTTGAGGATTTGGCACATAGTAGGCTCTTAATAGATGCTTAATGATGAGAAAGGAAATAGGCAGGCTTTTAAAACTCAAAAAAGATTAAAATGGAAATGAAAGAGAGATTGAAATGGAAATCAAGTTTCAGAGTTCTCTACAGATCTTGTTTCTCATTTCTGCCTCTTCTCCATCAGCACTGAGAATTGAAAATTGAACACATTTAATCTCAAATTTATCAATTGATAGGCAATTTATTTTGTGAAAAAATCAGTGTTGTTTGGTTACTTATCAAATCGATTTATTCAATTAATTTTTAAACTTTTGACATATTTTTATCTTGCAAGCTTATTCTAGACTTCAGAATGTTTCAAATAAATTATCCTTCTGAAACTAGTGGAGAGTTAATGTAAAGCTTAATGTAACAACAAGAACAAGAACAACAACCAAATCTCAATTTAGGGCACTGAATTTTCCAGAAAGGTAGACTTTATGAAATAAAATGATGGCTCTGTTCCACAGTTCAAAATATGCCTTGTGTTCAAGGTGATGGCAAAAGCAAACATATTAGTGTCCCAGGGAATTCCCTTCACTGGATTATTCTTAAAACATCTCTAATGGGGTTGGAGCAGTAGCTCAGTGGTTGCAGCGCTTGCCTGCATGCACAGTACATGGGTTCGAACCCCAGCACCACGTACATAACTAAGTGTCAGAGCAACGAAAGCCACATGAAAAACTAAATAAAATTGATTCTCTCTCTCTCTCTCTCACTTACTGTCCCTCTGTCTCTAAAAACAAAACAAAACAAAACAAAACAAAACAAAACAAAACAAAACAAAAAACTCACCTCCGGTGACATGTGCTAGTAGTTGGTTTCCAACTCCCTCTCCTTTCCCAGCTTCCAAGAACTGCTTGGGTTTCTCCCCTGAGATGGGTCTTTCAGTTTCAGATTTCTATTTTTTCTTCTTTTCTGGGGCAGGCAGTGTTGATGCATTTCCTTGTCAGCTAAAATTTTGTTATCCAGTGAAAATGTCAACACCTGTAGGTTTCTTCGGAGTTTTTGCAACATTTCCTGAGAACAACTGGCTGATTTCCATGTTTATAGTGTATTATTTTTAATGGATGTGCCCTTGACCCTGACCTGTTCAGTGACAATGAACTTTTATTTTCTCCCAGTTTGTTTTGGATCTTGAATGCAATATTTTTATATTTTGAAAGCTACGTTTTCTAGCTTCCCCTCTCTCTGCTTATATTTATAGTTTTTACTTGGATTGTCCATTATTGTTACCATGAAAACTAGCATAAGAAAGTGTAATTAGTTGACTAAGAGATTGCTGACTTGTGAATTTTTAACCATACAAGCAATGAGTTTACTTCACATTGTGTGTGTCCTAACATAATATATGAACTCTTATTGCTTAGAAGCTTGGAATTCATCTTATATGGCAGTAGTTACTTATAAATAGCTGAAAATAATGCAAGGACTAGGGGGAACTAATCAGGGGTTTGAGGGATAAAACCAGAGCAGGCTCCTGATTCCCCTTTGATACAAAAATTATTACAGATTTCAACATATATGCAGCTTCTTTTATTAGCAATCATCAAGCCACATCTTAGCCAGTGAAGTCCCAGTGAAGTTTGAGGATCTCTCTTTTGTCTCCCCTTCTACAGCTCAGGGAAGGAGAAGGAAACAATTCGATGCAATTCAGGTTTTCTGGATCTCCTGATGGTATGGATGTCTTCAATTCTCTACCTCCACATCTCAAGATGTTGAAGAATTTGCATGCGATTGAAAATAGACATCTATGTTGAGTGTGGAAAAATAGAACATAAGCAAACATCCATCTGCCTAAAGTTGTACTGGGAACAGTGGCCTCAGGCACCTGCAGGTGAGGTGGCCGGTCCTAACCACTTCACCTCCCACGGAAATCTTGGCCAAGGGCTCAGTTGGCCTGAATTTAATGCAAGGTTGGCTCAGAGGACAAAAGACAAATGAGGACACGGAACACCAAGTTCTTGTTCCAAAAGTGAAATTTCTTTCAAGGAGGCCGAATTGTTCCTCCTCAAACCACAGTGGTTTCCCTTGAGGGTTCTTAATGGGCATTTGCCATAATTAAAAGACAACAGCACAGACCAATGAATACCAAACATTGGGGTGGACCCAACAGCTGTCAGCCAATTCTAGATGCTAACGACTAAGCTTCTCTCAGATTTAACCTGCTCATTTTTCCCTCACCCTCTTAGGGCCAAAACCTTTATTGGGCTTGCAATACCAATTCAAAACCTGGTGTCTCCATGAATGTACAAATATATTTATCTGAATGTTACCTTTTTTTTTTTTGTCAGTGCTGGGGATCAGACCCAAGACCTCCCCCATTCTAGGTAAGAGCTCTACCCTACCTCTGAAAGTTGCCATTTTAGAGGGGAATAGTCCCTTTAGATTAAGTTGTAAGAAAAGCTTACACTGCAGAAAATCAGGAGCACCCTTGGGGAGAGAAGGGGTAATAAATAAGACATCTTGGGGGGACCTTTGGCAGGCCAGGATGGCCACCCATATGAGGCAGATTGGAGGTGCTTGAGGGGACTTGTGGTTGAGCAGACAAGGACACAGAGCTTGTGAGAAGGGACTGTGAGCTTGAATATTTTAGATAAGATTCTGCATTTGTGACTTTGCATCTTTGTAGGGAGAGACATTTCACACTGTCTTTTAATGAACATTCTAAAGTGATTCATGACAATTCAGAGACACTCGTCTGGAATGGTGTTCTTTGCAGATTAATGATGATGGCAGAAAGTAGTGAGGCCACATCTGTTTGAGAACTAAAGGTTGTTGGAAAATGCTCATCATAAATTGTTAATGAGGAATTCACAAAATTGTTCCTTCACATTCCCCCAGCCCCCTGCTCCTTTCCAGAACAAAAACAAACCAACATGGTTGGGGATGTAGCTCAGTGGTAGAGCAGGTGCTCTGCATGCAGAGGCCCCGGGTTCCATCCCCAGCACCCAAACAACAACAACAACGATGACAAAAACCCAAATCAATAATACACATGCATATGCATGGAAAAAAATTGAAAGGAGATGCATTTAAATATTCATACTGCTAATCTAAAATGGTAGAATCCTAATTTCTTCGTATTTCATACCAATATGTACTCTGAATTTTCTAACAAAGGGTATATGATAAAATTATTAAAAATTAAACATCTAATACGAAAAAAAATTAAGCATCCTCATTTTCCTTTGAACACTGCATCTGGTTTGGGGTCATTAAGTAAAACAAAACAAAAACTTCCCAGAAATCCAGGAAATTAGATGGAGATCAGAAGCTTGGACTCAGGTGGAAGTCTCTAGCAGGCCAACTAAATGCCTCTCCCCTTCCCAAGTGCCCCAGAGCATAGAATGGCCATGACAGCTAGCTGCAGTTCAGATAACAAACCAAAGAGAGAGAGAGAGAGGCTTTTATTTGAATTGTCAGCCTTAGCCTTGAGATACAGTGCAAATGGTTTTAACAGCCAAATCACATCTTTGCGAACAATGTCACAAAGATAGAAAAGGAGCATTATATTTTTTTATCTCACAGATGTCCTGAATAAAGTACACTTGGTTCCAATTTCATCTTGATAGCGCATCACAGATCACAGTGACAGCCTTGTGGGAAGAATCACTGATACTGGGTTTAGCTTGGTTTTTTCCACTCCGAGTGGAGAAGCTCTGCATTTTCATTAGTACACACCCAGCACAGATCCGTTACTATTGCTTACCATTTAAAAAGTCTTCTCGATTTTGATGGATTTCTTAGCTCAGGTACCAGAATGTCCTGGCCTCTAGAGAATGCAGATGGAACGTGTGAGCGTTAGCAAGGATCCCATCTAACTAAACATGCCACGGTATCACCTACCATCTGCCAGGGCATATGTTTAAAAGACACGATTTACAAACTAAGTAGACAGTAAAACTCAAGTTTCCTTTGCACACGTGATCTCCTGAATAAAATCTTAACTGTATTTTCAAAGGCATCAGGAACCAAAGCAATAACAATCTTCTGCAAGTGTCTGGCACTGACAGAGTTCATTCACTAAAAGGTCCAAAGAAGGGCTGGAGTGGTGGCTCAGTGGTTGTGGTGCTTACCTGTCGTACATGAGAATGCAAGTTCAAACCCTGGCACCAAGTACACAACAAAGCGTCAGAGCAATGAAGGACAGATGAAAAACTAACGATTGAATCTTTCTTTCTATCTTTCTCTCACTTTCCCTCTGTCTCTCTCTCTTTAAAAAAAAAAAAAAAAAAAAAAAAGTCCAAACAGCCATCAGGCAGAAGAAAAGTGCATAGGAAAATCCCACAAAGCTAAGCATGGTCCCCAGGGAGTTCACTCTCACTAGGAGTATGAGTCAGCACCTCTTTGTTCTTCGTGCCTTAAGGACCTCATGGAGACCTGGCAAAGGCAGAGGAGGAGGAGAAAAATAGAGAGGTGGAAGAGCAGAAGGAGAAAGGAGGAGGTGGTTTCATTTGCCTTCCCAGCTCACCCGAGAACTATGGGGCAAAGAAATAGTCCTCCATGGCTTTGTGGCTCCTAGCTCCTAGCATGGTGACAGAACATGAGAAAATGTAGCTAGAGGAGGAACAGGGTGACACCCTCTCCCTTAACATGTACACACAGCCCAGGAGACACATTCCAGCTTCCATTGATGTAGGAAGCCTTTAATTCCAATATGAGTTGCTAGTGAAGTTTTTGGTGGTTGAGTGATGTTATAATACTGTCCTGGACCCTGGTTGTGAGAGGATCATACAGACCTAAAATGGTCATATGAATCTTTGGAAGTGTCCCAATCCTGTTGTCCTTGCTCTGTTTTATTTATTGTCAGAATAAATCCAGAATCTAACTGCAGCTGATGGCTACCATCTTGGTCCAAAGATGGTAGTATCTTCTCTGGCCTGTATTAAGGCTATAGCTTTCTGAATGATCTCCCTGCTTCTACTTTTGCAATCCCACCTCACCCAGTGGTCCTCAGCAAAGCGGCCAGAATGACGCTTTGGAAACACTGGTCATGTCATGCCACTATCCTGTTCCATAGTTCCCCCACTGGGGGAAGAGTCAGCCATTGTAGAATTCTGCCTCCCTCCTATATCCTTGGCCTCATCCCCTGCTCTCCCCTCATGTGTTCTGTGCTCCAGTCATATGCAAGGCATGTGTCTATCTCAGGATCTTGCCATGTGTAGTTTTCTCTGCTTGGAAAGTTCTTCTAGGTATTGGAGTTTAAGTCTTTACCTAAGTGTCTCCTTTCCTGTCTGCGGGGTCCACCTGACATCTCTTTAGAATTGTGCTCTTATCCCACCTTCCCTGGTACTTCCCCCACTTGATTTTTCTCTATAACACATAGCAATTATCACTTAAGAATATGCAACTTATTTACTTTGTTTATTTCCTTCACCCCAGCCTCTGTGCCAGAATGGAAGCTTCATAAAGGCAAGGATGTTTAATCTATTTTTTTCACAGTTGTGTATCCTTAATACCTAGAATGATGTTCCACACACAATAGGTGCTTGAAAAATCTTTGTGAATTGAATTTGCTGAGTTTTTCTAGAAGTCTTGTGGGTAGCTTTTCTTATGTACAGTTTTATATATTTGAAAGGTCATGTCTGATTGAAACAAGGAAAACATTTGTAAAATCTTAAACATGCCCTTTAGAGGCTGTTCAGCAACCTATATACGAAATAGGCTGCAAGTGGCATCCAAGTGTCTTGTGGATAGAAATATGCATGGAGAGAACCTTCTAAATCCTTAATGTTGCGTCTCAGATGAACTTGTAGCTCCTTGGTTGAGGAAACCATTTATGGCTTATCACTATCTATGTTGTGTTTAGTGCAAGAAAAATGTCATTTCCTCCTGAGTTAGTCAGCTTTTGTTATTATGATAAACTGTCATGGGTTGGATTCAAGGTGTCCCCCAATAAGCTCATGTGATAGACAACACAGGAAGGTTCAGAAGCAAAATGATTAGATTATAAGAGCTATAACCTAATAAGCGGACTAATCCATTTAAGGAATTATTTGAATGGATTACCCGGTGGTAACTGGAGGCAGGTGAGACCTAACTGGAGGTAGTGGGTCACTGGGGGGATGCCTTGGGGGGTTGTACTCTATTTTCCTGCACAATGGTCACAGATTTTATGTTTTTTTTTTCAGACAAAAGTGGGGTGTGACCATTATGTGAAGCTGTTTTTTAAAAATTGTGCTGGTATTATGTAAAAAATCATTTATCACAAAACTCTCTTTTGTGCAAGATTAGGATGCACAGGATAGTTGGGAATATACATTAATGTAGTGATGATGATTAAGACATGAAAAATGGGTATACTTTGTCCCTGACTCCTTGTGCTCTCTCTCTACTTCCTGGCTGCTATGAGCTGACATCTTTCCTCCACCATGCTCTTACGCCATGATGTTCTTCCTCACCTTAGGCCCAGAGCAACGGAGCTGGCTGGCCATGGATTGAACCTCTGAAACCATTAGCTCAAATTGAGGTTTTCCTCCTCTCAGTCGTCCTTGTCAGATATCTTAGTGACAGCAATTAAAAGCAGACTCAACACACAAAATATCAGAGAAAATAAACTTCAAGGAAGAAAGACTTATTTGACTCATAGTTTCAAAGGCTTCAGTTCATGGTATCCCCATGGTTTCTGGACCTGTGGCGAGGCAGAACATCACAGTGGAAGAGCAAAGGGGACCAAAGCTGCTCACCTCATGGTGCCCAGGAAACAAAGGGGCAGAGGACAGGACAAGATACACCCTGAAAAGCACATCTCCAGTGACCCATCTCTTCCAACCAGGCCCCACTTCCCGAAGATTCCACCATCTCCCACTAGCGCCACCAAGTAGGGTCTTTGAGGGACATTACAGACTCAAACTATAACCTGCTCCCTACTCCTGCCTTAACATCTTTTAACAAAACACTTTTGAATATTCTTAATTAATTAGTTAGCTTATATTTCAGACACTGCATTCTACCCAAATCCTTTAAATTATTTTAAAATACAGTTGGGTTCTGTGATGTGCACCTGTAGTCCCAGCTACTGGGAGGCAGAGGCAGAAGGATTGCTTGAGCCTAGGTGTTGGAGACCAGCCTTGGCAACATAGTAAGACCCCCCATCTCCAGAAAATGAAAGAAAAGAAAAACTATTTGAAAGTAAACAAGCATAAAAGGAAAATCTGGCCTCAGCCAGACCTCTCTAAGCCCATGTGTATGATTGTTTATTTTTTATGAGGTTTGTTTCATTAGAAACTTGGACACACATGATGAAAGCTCATTGGATTGCTATTGGTTGTATTGTTGAAAAATAGCTGTAGGACAATAACTTCTAAGACCTTGCAAGGATATTAGCCAATAGTTTTCCTGAGTTGTTTACATATATCGGTTCCATTGGCTAAAACTCCGTAATTATTCTCTTGACTTTTCTTTGTGAATTGATTTTGCTATTGAAATAGCATCCCCGAAGATAGAGCAAAGTAATATTCACTTTTAAAAAAGCTATCTTATTATGTTTACCTTGCTGTTAAGTGTATTTCTTATTTAGCCTAGAAGTGCTATAGTTTGGCAAAATATTATATCTTACATAATGATTGTAATTTAAAAGTGAAAACCACTAGGTATCTCTTCTTCTTTGGGGTTTGCTGGCTGTGTGATTTTTTGGCTCTTTCTGTAAACATATATAAAATGTATAACAGTAAATGAATTACTGAGGTATAATTCCATTGAGGGTTCTGGAAACAGCTTTTAGCCTCCAGAGCCAAGCTCTTACAGTCTGTATTGGATCAGAATTGCAAGACAGAATTATAGCTCTGTTACTCAAGGTTTGCTTGTTGTTAATTTTATGGAGGACATAAAAGCTAATGTAAAGCATCTGTCGCATCCTTGACCCCTTTAAGAAATCTGTATCCATGGTAGCTGATAGCAGGTAGAAGGAGGAGGCCCTGAATCCCACAAAGAATTTTAAGAAAAAGAAATACTCATCCCTTGAATATCTTGTTGCTGCTACACCCATACAGTGATATATTTGGGGTAAATTTCAGTCTGTTAAATCAACACATATGAATTGATCTCATTTTGTTGTTGTTCTAGGGATTGAACCCAAGGGTTCTTAACCACTGAGTCACATCCCCAACCTTTTTTATTTTTTATTTTGAGACAGGGTCTCGCTAAGTTGCTGAGGGCCTTGCTAAGTTGCTGAAGCTGTCCTTGAATTTGCAATCCTTGTGCCTCAGCCTCCCGAGTTGCTGGGATTACAGGCATGCACCACCATGCCCAACAGACTCATGCTTTTGACAAGTCCTGCTCCAGATTCTGTGGTTACAGCAGTGAACAAATCACGCAAGAATCCTTCCTGCCCTCTTGGAGGATTCTTACGTAGATTATGAACTAAACAACATGAGGCAATCCATTTCACACAAAAACCTAATGATAGGTTAAGAGGGAATAGGGTGAGGGTTTCTCTTTTAAATAGAACGGATAACTTGAGACTGGACTGATCAAATGGTATTTGAGCAGAGGCCCAGAGGAGTTGGAGGAACAGCCCTGATGCAGATCTCTTGGGGAAGGGACTTCAAGCAGGGAGGACAGCCTGTGCAATGGCCTTGAGACAGAAAGCTTGGCAAAGGGAGCAGCAGTGCCTGTGTGTCCAAAGTCAAGTGGCTGAGAAAGGCCATGATGGGGGATGAAGCCCCAGATGATTTGGAGGACTGAGCCTATAGGGCCATCTAGGACAAGGGAAGGCATTGGAAGAGGGAAGTCATTGAAGAGCTTCAAGCAGAGAAATGATTACATTTCAAGAGGATCATTCTGGTGAATTCACAGAAGACAGACAGTTGGGCAACAAGTGTAAACACTATAGAGGCTACTGCAAAAATTCAGACAAGGGTTCAGAGTGGCTTTGGAGGAAGGTGGCAGGTGGAGGCGGTGACATGAATTCTACTTCTGATTATATGTTGAAGGTGGAACCAACAGAAGTTGCTGAGAGATTGGGTGTGGGATCATCTTGCAGTTCCATTTCCCTGGAATTTCTACCTAGGTCCACAGAGATCCTTGAGATTCCTCCCTGCTCCTACTTTCACTTCCTTGGTGGATGCTCAACACTACATCACTGGCATATTTGAGGTTTGCTTCTTCTGCTGCTGGTTTTTGCCCTGAGCCATTTTTATAGTACTTGCAAGGACACAGGAAAGTGATTCTTCTGCCCTTCTGTTTTCTGAAATCTAACTTCTTGCTCCATTGCAAGGCTTTAGTGGGCTAAAGCTCAGCTATTCTCCTGGGTCCACGAACAACAAACATCTCCATTCTTCCAGGCACCATTGCCTCTTTGCATAAACGATGCCTCTTTCCTTCAACTCTGCTCCAAGCCTTCACCACTTTGTTCAGACTGATGCAACAGTCTTCACAACTGGGTTTTCTGTTTTTGTGCTTCCAGAGAACTGGCAGCCAGCAGTAGAAATTATCCTCGTCCAGCTCCATTGTCATCAGCTCCCTGTCCCATGCAGATTCCTGTCTTGGCTTCTGATCCTTTCTCCCTCCATTGCACCTCCCTACCCCACCTAATTTAAATTGTTTAGCATTCTCTTTTGTACACTTTCTCACCTCCATCTTTTTCATCATCTGCATATATTTATAGAATTTTGGATTCATTCTGGCAAACTAATTTGAGAACTGTGAGCGAATCAAACAAACACAGGGTATGAATTGTAGAGATTTTTCCTTTTTTTCCCATTATTTGGTCGCTTCTGTCTTCAGCTAGAGAACTGATCACAATAAGCTTCATTGTACTAGCAAATACCACTGGGAGGGGTAGCTTATTTCTCTGCAAATCTTCATTTTTCTTCATAATGTAAAATAAACACATGTCATGTACACTATTAGTCATTTATGCAATTCGCCAAATATTTCCGGCCCTGTTCTGATGAAAAAAATCTGTGGGGACTTCTTCCTGAATTACTCCCTTTCCGACCTCTTTTCGGTTGGATGAGATCATGTGACTAATGACTGGCCAATGACTTGAGAGTAGAAGTAATAATTAGAATTTCTGAGCCAGTGCATTTCATTACAAGAATAAGATTCTAATGCCTTTTCTCCCCTTTGGGATAAATTATGGATGGTGTACTGGGACTCTGATGGTGGCCTAGACCACTGAGTGACTCTGAGGAACAGCACCTTGGTGACTTAGGATGAATATGCAACATGAATTAGAAACCTTCATTTTAGCACAAGATATTAGCATTATTGCTGCCCCATAACCCATGCCTATCTTTGTGTATGTGTGTGCATGTGTGCACACATGTATGTGTATGTTTTTGAGCATCAAACCCTGGGTGTTATGCATGTAAGCACACATTCTGCCACTGAGCTACACCCGTGGCCCAACCTTGCCTGTTTGCTGATCTATTCAGGTCATCTCTTTCTGTGATAGTTACTTGGGAACAGGACCTAAGGCAAGTAAGGGTTTGGATGGATGTATAGGACTAATCTAAGTTAGATGCCATAACAGTCTATGCTGGGCAGGGTTCCTAAGGACAATGGTATTGGGAAGCGGGAAAGGGTTGTCATTAGAGGAAGTGGAAGGATCCTGAAGTGAACATGGAGAATCATCTAGGGGTCATCTAAGGTTGGTACTGCAGTCTCCTGTGGCTTTTCCATGGTGATAGGAAAGAGGTTAGTGACCTCTGCCTAACACCTGACCTCATCCTAGATGACTTACAGCTGGGGTCCCCATTTGGTCAGCGGGGAGTTTCTCATGGCCAAGGCCAAAGGGCCCACTTCCCCAGGTGGGAAATGACTGTAGACAACTCTGTGAGGAGCTACTTCAAGGTCAGGAGGACTGAACAAGGCCCGTTGGTGTAAGTACCACAGCTTGTCAAAGGGATGATTTCTAGCTTCCTGTAGAGACCATTAGCTAAATTGCAATATCTGCTTCTTGTCCTGCTTTTGCCAGCATCATTGTTTCTTCCTTTGAACCTTGGGAGGAGGAGGCAGGGAGTGGGTGTCCTCTGCCTCCCTCCCCTTTTGTGTGAAACCTGGGAAAGGAACTGCTGTTTAGAAAGTTGTTTTGTGTCTAATTGGAGTGAGGAGGCTAGTGAGATCCTCAAGCTTTCTGCTTGTGTTATGATTTTGTGACAGTGTGAAGTCAATCTTCGGGTAGTTATAGCTCTCCCAAGCTGTCAGTAACTTAGAGACTTCAACTCTGATTAAAACCCATGACTAGAAAAAATTACCATAATCCAGTGACAGGCATGAAGAGAAAGCCATAATAACACGATAACCACGTGCCATTATATTTAGTACCTTCCTTCAACACACAGAAATTTCCTCTTGGTTGCCACTGATACAGCCAGTGTCTTGTTAATGTATGTGACCTCCTGTGTGCCAGGCCTGCCTCAGATATTTTTACCTGTGTTCACCCAGAGGGACGAAGAAGGACAAGGTGGGGGGTAATACATTTGCTGAAGCTTCTGCTGTTGGCAGAGAATAGAAACTATAGACAGTGTGGTTAGGAAACCAGTGGAGAAAGGGACTCAAAGTTTTATTTCAGTAAGTCCCATTAATTTTCTGACCACTTTCCTAAAGCTTCTTATCTCAGGGTCCTTAAAAACACTCTATGCTGTCCCTTCTGTCACCAGAGTGGTCCTTCTATCCCCAGGTCATGCAGAACACTTCTTACCACTCTACCCTGACTTAGGCTCTGAGTAGCATCACATATTCAGGTCTCATTTCCTTGGGGCCTTTTTAGGTGACTAAGAAGCATCTGATAGCCTCATTTGAGTTAAGGTGTTAGGGCTGCTAATGGTTTAAGGCGTTAGCCCTTCTGGCTCATCTGTTTGCATCTTAACAGGGACCTTTTAGCTAGAAGCCCAAGGTGTTACTACTTAGACTTTAGGGCACACGCACAAAATGCCAGAAGTGGGAGGTGGCATTTGAGAGGTGTGAATCAGTTTGGGGGACACTTGAGATCACACCAGCTGAGGAGCTGTGTGGTCCAGAGGAATGATACAGTCTGCTATTTACATTCTGATTGTGCCTCTCTCAAGTTCTTTAGGATCAGATAAAACTCCACATCTTCTAGACATACTTCCCTTGTTGAAGGAGGTCACTGTGTTCCTGGCCTTCTCTCTGGACTTAGTAGTACACAGTTTCTCACGATCTGAATAGACTTTGAAGGATGCACATGAGCCCATCATCTAAGCAATATCAGTGGTCAGGTGTCACAGTTCTGAGTGAGTGAATAAACAATCGTCACTCCATTACTAGGTCAGCAAGCTCTTTTGAGAAATATTTTTTATTTTGGAATAAAGATTTTGAGTCTAGTGTCTCTGTATTTACAAACTATAGGTATTAATCAAATACTAAATGCTGCTTGTATTTTGCATGGAAAGACCTTGTGTGTGCTTTAATCTCACGCGCACACACACACAAAATGGCAATGCCTAGTGGTAAGTTACTTTATAAGAAAAAGCAAAAGACTCTGGGGTATGGAAGAGGTATAACATTTTTGGAGGGAAGTTGGACAAAGAAGTATCAAAAGTCATAAAAACGTGCATATTCTTTGAGTGGGCAATTTTACATCTAGGAGTATATCCTAAAATATTAATCACAGATGCTCACAAAGAAATACGTATAAGGATGTGTGAAAATGTTCATTAGAATACTTTAGCAGCAAAGTATCAGAAATATCTATGATAACGATGGAGGGTTAGTAAATGGTAAAATGCTCATAGTATGTTGTCGAGTTAAAAGTGTGTTATAAGAGGTGGCGAATTGAATGTAAGTTTTGTAAAATACATGCAATAATATGTGAACAGAAAAAAAACTAGGGGCTGGAGTGGTGGCTCTGGACTTGCAGCGCTTGCCTGACATGTGTGAGGGCATGGGTTCGAACTTCAGTACCATGTACACAACCAAGTGTTAGAGCAAGGAAAGCCACATGAAAAACTAAATAAAACCAATTCTCTCTCTCTCTCTCTCTC
>PVKS010042998.1:0-15126 GCA_004027875.1 Aplodontia rufa | reverse complement strand
TTGAACAACCTTACACGATTTTAACAAAATAATATAAAATGTGTATAAAATGTGTAAATATTCTGGATATTGCAATTATCTCCAGGAGTGCCCCCCCCAATTACCCTCCCTTATCCCTCCCTTCCCTTTCCCTTTATAATTCTAAAAAAAAGGTATTAGATTGTAAAGCATTACATCTTATCTGGATTTAACTCATGTTGTTTTTGACCTTAGTAGCTAAGTTTCCCCATTGTGTAATAAAACAATATTCTTGAGATCATAGTGAATGGATTCCATGATAGTGGGTAGGGTAGCCAGTTCCAAAGCATAAATTTCACATATTGTGATGCTTGTAAGTCATCAAGCCATCTTGTTAAATCCCTAAGAGCAAAACTGGGACCATGCAAAAACCAGGATGGATTTGGAAATTACAAAGTCACTTGAGTTCTAAGCAGAGTGGTTCAAAGCTAAAAGGCTCCAAACTCTTGAGGGCCACTTCCAGCGCACATTATTTGGAATTCCTCCCCTGGCATACCAAGTGGAGATTGATTGCACCCTACTGGAAAGGAATGAAAGGAATGAGTCATTGGAACAGCAGATTCCCCTGTGGAAAATATGAGACTGTGGTATGAACAAATGGGGCACACAGCATACCTAAGTCCTATGGCAAATTGAGGCCATTCCTAGTAGGTACATAACGAAAGAATTTCTGTGAATGAGAACTGCTTTACAGAGCAGGTGCACAAGGTCTCACAATGGGCTCACAGTTCTTGATGGTAAAAGGTCTAAGAGCAAAGCAAGAGCAAGTATGTGTCTCATAAGGCACTCTCATTCTGAGATGCTGCATTCCAGCAGCGTCTCCCTACATGGAAGGGGCAAACAAGCTCCCCCAGACATGTTTTAGGTAGGTATTAATTATATCTGAAGGTGGAGTCTAAAGGCTAAGGGCTTCAAAAGCCTCTCCCTTTTTCCTTTTTTTTTTTTTTTTGTTTAGACTAGGGGTTGAACCTGGAGGGGACTCTACCACTGAGTCATTTCCCTAGCTATTTACATTATTTTTGTTTTGAAAGAAGATATTTCTCATTTTCTTAGGCCCATGTCACATTACTGAGACTAGCCTTGAATTTGTGATCTTCTTGCCTCAGCCTCCAGAGTCACTGGGATTACAGGCATGAACCAGTCTGGTAATATTTTCCTCTTAATGGGACATTGTTTCTTTCTGGGGAAGTTTACCTCCTCAATCATAATTTTGTTTGCTGATAATCCAGTTGGCCCTGGGTTTGTCTTTTTTTTTTTTTTGGAAGGACTTAATTGCTGTTTTAATTTCATTGCTTGAAGTTGATCTGTTTAAATTATCTGTGTTCCTGATTTAATTTTGATAGGTTGTATGTGTCTAGAAATTTCTCAATATCTTCTACATTTTCCAATTAATTGGAACGAATATTTTCAAAGTGGATCCTCTTGATTTCAGAAGGATCTGTGATGAGATTTTTTTTTCAAATTTCTGATTTTGTTGATTTGCTTCTCACGTTTTCTTTTGGTTTGTTTGGCTTCAGTTTGGCAATTCTATTTACCTTTTCAAAGAACCAACTGTTTACTGCATTGATCATGTGTATTTTCTTACTCTCAATTTCATTGATTTTAGTTCTACTCTTAATTATTTTCTGTCTTGTCCTGGTTTGGGGACAAGTTTTTTTTTTCTGAGGCCTTGAAGTGGAGCATAAACTTATTTGGGATCTCTCTAATTTTTGAATGCAGATATTCATAGGTATAAATTTTCTGTTAGAACTGCTTTCATACTGTCCCAAAGATTTTGTTGTTGTCTGTGTTCTCACTTTTTTCTTTTTTTTTTCTGGTGATAATATGTGCTCTTTATTTCTAAGCCTATTGGTAGTGAATGAAGGAGGGAAGGGAGACAGGTAAAATTCAGTGCTAGTACTCAGAATTTCAAACTCTAAACACTCATATCACATTTTCTTTTTTTCTTTTATTTTTTAAAGAAATTTAGTTGTTGAATAATCAAATATGCTTCAATAAAACAATATGATATATATTTTTTCTGAAAATTAGCTTTACCTCCTAAAGCACCCTAATTTGTCTTCCATCAGTTGCAAGGTAGCTGGCATGTATTTATGATAATCTCATTTCTATTTTCTTTTCTTTTCTTTCATGCATTGTTTGTTTAAGGGAGTATTGTTTAATTTCCTTGTACTTATTGAGGTTTCTGTTATCTTTCTTGATGTTGATTTGCAGCTTCATTTCATTGTGATATGGTAGAATACATAGGGTTATATACATTTATTTTGGTATATGCTAAGATTTGCTCTGTGACCTAGAATATGCTGTATTAGGAAAAAGTTACATGCACTGTTGAGAAGGTAAATTCAGCTGGTTTGGGGTGGATTTTTCTGTAGTTGTCCATTTGGTGCATTTCATTTACAGCGTTGGTTAGGTTGGAGATATCTTTATTGATTTTGTGTTTTGAAGACCAATTGGTAATAAGGGTGTAACAATCTCTTATTATCGTGTTAGGGTATGTGTGGGATTTAATGTCATGGAATTTTTTTTCATGTAATTTTTTGTGTTGACTTCTGGGGAATAAATATTTACTATATTTGTATGTTCTTATTGTTCTTTTTACTTGAATGTAGTAACTTTCTTTGTGTCTTCTGAATAATCTTTGCTTTAAATCTGCTTTGTCAGATATATGGCCAGCTACTCCTTTTTTTTCAGGGCTGGGGACTTAACTTGGGACCTTGTGCAGGCTAGGCAAGTACTCTTCCACCAAGTTAAATCCCCAACCCCTCCTTCTTTTTTTTCTTGTACCATATGCCTAGAATATTTTTTGCCATCCTTTAACTTTCAGCCTGTGTTTGTCTTTGACTATAAAATGAGTTTTGGTCAACAGCATATAGTTGAACCTTGATTTTTGATCCATTCTGCTAAACTGTGCCTTTTAATTGGGCAGTTGATACCATTAAGTTTCAGTGTTAGGATGAATATTTCTTTTATGTTTTCCTGCCAATTTTATTTGCTGTATTTTATCCCCTCTATATTCTCATTTAGTGGATTATTCTTCTGTTGAATTATCTGTTAACGGGTTTTGGGAATTTTTTTTAGTTCTTTTTTGTGTAGTTCATCTTTGCATTTTCTTTGCTGTGCTAGTTTGGTTCTCATGAATTGCTTTTAGTTTTTTCTTGTGGAAAATTTTTATTTCCCCCTTGAATTTGAAACTGAGTTTTGCTGGGTATAGTGATCTTGCATGTCAGACATTTTCTTTTAGGGATTAGAATATGTCATTCCAGATCCTTCTTGATTTTTTGGATGTTAGCTGAGAAATCAGAAGTGACACTTAATGATTTGCTGTTAAATGTGATCTGATGATTCTTTATTGTGACTCTTAATAGTTTTTCCTCATTTTCTATGTTAGGCATTTTGATTATGATATGTCTCATCTTCTCATTTGACTGGGTCCATTTGGGGTCCTTTGTAAGACTCCTGTGTGGAAATGTCTGTCTATTTATGATTTTGGAGAAATTTTCTGAAACTGTGTCATCGAAAATTATTTTTATGACTTTTGTTTTTATTTCCAAGTTCTCTTTTATCTGATGATTCTTAGGCTTGATCTTTTAAGCTTATCCTGGGATTCTTGTATATTCTGGTCATGTATTATACTTTTTTCCCTTTACTGCCTTGTGTGTAAAAAACATAATATGGCCTTATCTTCAAAGTATGAAATTGTTTCTTCCAGGTCTGAGGTTCTATTTTTTATGCAATCTAATCTGTTAGCAATGCCTTCAAGTTAGTTTTTAATTTTATTGACCATCTCTTTCATTTCTAGTAGTTGTCCTTGGTTGCTTTTCATTATTTCCATTTCTTTATTTAAGTATGATCTTAATTCCTTCCTTACATCTTCTTTAGTTTATTTTACATTTTGATAATCAGTTTTATATCATCTTTCTCTGGTTTCTCATTCACCTCACTATCAGAGGGATCATTTTTTGGAAGATTGTGGATTTTGTGAGGAGATTTATTTGCTTGTTTTCTCATGTTTTTAGTAGGCTTGGCTTTGCACATAAACTGAAGTAGATTACTCTACTTCTTTCTTTGTGCATGTGTTTTTCTCTGTGTAATGATTTGTTCTGAGATTTATCTGTGCAAAGGGGTTGAATCTTTGATCCCTTTCTGGTTGTTCCTCCATGGATCCTTGTTGATGGTAGGGGGATTTTGTCTCTAAAAATTTTTCAGATGGAGTAATGTCAGGGGTTGTGTAGTGCAGCAGCAGCAGCATCTCTTTCCTGAGGAATATTAGTGTCCCTGTAGATTACAAGTGCCTCACAGAATGGAGCAAAATTAACAATAACAATTGCTGTAAGTAACAAACAATAAACAGTGTTGAAAGTAAAACCCATATCCTACTTTAATGTCTTTAAATCAGTTGATACCAGTAAAAAGAAATGATAGATTCCACAATGGTCAACAGTAAAAAAAAATATCCATAAACTAAGTCTGGCTTTTAAGCAAGGAGCAGGTGTTAATTATATTATCCATAGCACTAATGACTGTGTTAGTATTAATGTTGGGGGCAGAAGTTATATAAACCAATTAGTTTCATATCATGGGAAAATAATAATTAAGGGAATTTTAAATCTGTAAGGAAGTTTGAAACTACTTCAACTACTTTTAAAATTCAGTTGGGCATGGTGGCACATTCATGTAATCCTAGCAACTAGGCATGCTGAGGCAGGAAGATTGCAAGTTTGAGACCAACCTCAGCCACTTAGACCATTAACAACTTAGTGAGATACTGTCTCAAAATTTTAAAAAGTTCATAAAGGGAGTGGGAAAGTGTCTCAGTTGTAAAGCATGCCTGGGTTAAATCTATATATAAATTTAAGAATTTTACACTTTCAAGAATTGAACAAAGAGAATATATAAGAGGTAAAACAGGTGATGTTTATACACAAAGTGGAGGAAAAGAGAAGAAGCAAGGGATTGGGAGAGACGGCAATAGAATTTGCCCATTAGCAGGAGAAATTAAGGCAGAAAAAGAAACAAGAGAATAAATGAAAATAATATAAAACTCAATCCATGATATACAATCCAAAAAAGAAAAACATGAACCCTCACAAGACAATGCCAGGAAAATATTACATTAAAAGTTGAAAAATCTAAGAGAAGTGTGTGTGTATATGTCCTAAACTGATAAGCAAGGCAGAATTCATGAAATGTGCTCCCTCTTGCTTACTTACTGTCTTTTGTGAAATATTATTGTCCTTGTAAAATGCTGCCATTTCTATATTTCACACACATACAGAGAGAGAGAGAGGGAGAGAGAGAGAGAGAATAAGAACACAATAAAGAAAAAAGTCAAAATCTTAGTGAAAGCTGAGGAACATTGAGGGGGTCAAAATATTTGGAATGGAAGGTCATTGTCTATGTCCAGTAGTCTTTCTTTTCAATTATTCATGAGTTATGTACCAATAGAAAAAGCAGGGGATAGGAAATTCTTGTGTTGGTGTCTTACCATTTGGAGCAGCCTAAGATTGCAGCTGTTGGATATAAGACTCAGCTACCATTCTCTTCAATATTAGGTGGGATGGGTTAGGACATAATGCCTGTGTGTGTTTTGTCCATTTGGACAGTTCAGAGCATTCCCAGGGTATTGTTTTTATATCATTCTTTGAGGAGAGTTCAAGCAGTTGGATCTGAAATATAATCAGGCCTCAGTGGATCTGTTGGGTGGAGTCTTTGTAGAGATTAGATGAACCTGCCTCTGGAGCTGTACACTAGCTAATCTGGTCCTCAGATGCCTCCCCCAAATCCAATCATGAGGCATCAGGGGCCAATCCTTCACTTACTGATGCCCAACAACAAACCCATCCTGGGATTAGTTCCTGAGCACATTCACTCTGCTTTCTCATACTCCCAGGCTGCTTCAGATGGTCACATGTGCCACAAGACAAAAAGGAGAAATGAGTTGGGCTCCTATTTTTCTTTCAGACAGTAATCCTCCTGGGTGGATTCTACTCGACACCCATTTCTCTCATCTTCTTTCAGCTCTGCCATACATTCCTTGATAGGTATCTGCTGGGATATCATGGCTTTGTGCCTGTGTGTGTGTGTGTGTGTGTGTGTGTGTGTGTGTGTGTTTTCAGGTCTCCTGGATCCCACACATGTCATAATGTTGCACTCACCCCAAGATGACTCTCTAATCAGCTCTCCACAGCCAGTTAAGATACAGAACATGCTTTTCAATCATGGGCATATGCTGGTGAATGAAACCTCTTGGTCAGTTAAATTTAGGCAGCGTTTTCACCTCAGGTTACTTTATACCAAGACATGCTTCAGGAAAGCTCAGAAGGAAACTTTCTCTACTCCCCCTCCATTTTTTGTGGTGAATATTTTGTGGTCAGTGTTAGTGGGCTATTTTGTTTTCATTTGTTGTTTATTGTATTCAGATTTCTGAGTCCCTAAGCTTCTTCAAGTGACCAATACTGAATTTTAGTGAAATCTTTCACTCAGCTTACCGAGGAGCTGTAGTCCTGCTGCTTTGATATCATGCTAGGGCACAGTTTACAATGCAAATTCCTGTACTCTGCCATCTTCCAAATACCCCAGTATTATAAAACACTTTAATTAAAGAAGATAACTGTTTTCTAAAATGTGAAGCTAGCACAGAGCCAATTACTTCATCAATTAGAAATATTTTTTGATATCAACTTTTCCAAATCAGGTATTTAATTGTTAGCTATTTGGCTTAATTAAAACATTCTCTGAACACCCTGTGAATAATTGTGCTGATTTTATTCTACTCAATGAAAAGTAACATCAAAGAAAATTTCTACTTTTCTCTCCTCATGTGGGGAGAGGGCATGGAATAATTTGTACATTTGTATTTTAGTGTCAGAATGCTGTGTGCATCTTGCCACTAATAGTACCAATAGAATTCTCAGCTTAAGTTATTTAGGCTCTAAACCTTCTGAGTTCGTTTCTTCACAATTAAAGTGTGTAGTAGTGCAGCCTACCTGAAAGAATCATTATGAGGAAAATATTAGGTAAAGTGGTCTGGATATTTCTTGGCATGTGGTAAACAGTATATAACCTGCAGTTATTATGATGATTATTATCATTATTTATGAAATTTCTGTAATGATGGGATAACAGACTACTCTTTGTCTACATAAGAACCACATCTCACATTTAGAACCATGTCTTGATTTTTATGTTACACAGTTCTACACAAGTGTTATTCAGAACTTTATCTCATTTTAGGTTTCAAGAATAGTTGAATCCAATATTTTATTTATTGATCATTTTAGGCTATGTGGCCCAATTCTGTTTAGTTACACAGTGATTTTCCAGAGGAAAATCAGACAATGAGGAGACACAGGGAAGGTACATGAGAAAGGAGGAGGTTAGAGGCAGCTATGCTGTGGTGCTGGGGTGCATGGATATTCAATCATCTAGTAACAACCTTGAGGCCATTGCATGAGATGGTCATGCCTACATGATAGAATTCCCCCAGCTTCCCGTGGCATACCTTGTCTGGTCCAACCCCAAAATAACCTCAAGAGAATAGATTATGGGGTCATGTGCTCACTGACTTCACCACCAGGAAATAAGATAAGGTCCCCTTTGTGAGAAGGGAGCATCACTACTCATAACACTCAAATTTCTGCTATATAAATTAGCATTATTGGGCTGGAATGTTAGCTGAACAGTTGATGTGCTTGCCTTGCATGCATGAGGACCCTGGTTCAAACCCCAGCACCATGTACAGAATGAAGTATCAGAGCAACGAAAGCTACATGAAAAACTAAATAAAATTGATTCTCTCTTTATCTCTCTCTCTCTCTCTCTCACTCTCTCTCTCCCCCTTGTCCTTCTCTCTTTAAAAAAATAAATAAATTAGCATTATATGCAAGGGTTCCAAAGGTGGTCATCCTCATTTGAAAATGTTACTGGGGTACTTGCCCTTTTTGGAGGTAGAAGTCTTTCTGTGTGTATGGTTTAAAAAGGTTAAAGGAGTCACTGATATCTTAATATCTCCTGATCTGTCAGTTTCTGATTTTCTCAGTTCTCTCTCCAAATTCCATGGAGAATGCATTCTCATCTCTGGAGGACCTTCTGAGAGAGCAGAAGGTGTTTTGCTGCACTGGGATCAATTATGGGATTAACGTTCCAGGGAACGTTCAGCAATTCAGAGACTAGAAGGAAAATTGAGTTTTGTCAGGTTGGAGGTTGAAAGGTAGGCAAACATGGCTGAAGAAATCCTGGGGAAAGTGAGAAACAAGTAGGAAAACCCCAAAATCTACAGACCCCACTAGTAGTCTACTTCTGTGTGACAGCATAGCCTAAATTATTGCTGATATCCAGTTGATGATGATTGCAGTTTCTGAGCACCAGGATACAGACCTGAACAGATGCTGCTTTTACCCTTAGGTCTCTGTGGTTGCTGTAGCTATGGCCTCTTATCAGTGTCAGCTACCAGGGTATGCCTCTGAGCTCATTCCTATGTTATGTTGGTTATCATTCATCTTTATAGTTCCAAATGAACTTGAGAATTGCTTTTTCTCTAACTGTAAAGAATGACATTGATATCTTGATGGGGATTGCATTGAATCTGTATAGTGTTTCTCATATAATGTCCATTTTAAATATGTTAACTCTACCTAACCAGGAATAAAGAATGTCCCTCCATCTTCCCAGGTCTTCCATTTTTCTTCAATGTTCAATAATTTTAATTGTAGCAGTCTTTCACTTCCTTTGTTAGATTAATTCCAAAGTATTTTTTTTTGTTTTTTCAGGTTTTTTTTTTTTGAGGATAAGGTGAATGGGACTGATTTCCTGCCTTCTTCTGCACTATCATTGTGTTGGCACCAACTTTTTGATTCCTTCCTCTGCACTATTTCTGTTAGAGGAAAGGAAATCTATTGATTTAAGAGTGTTGATCTTGTAGCCTACTTCTTTGCCAAATCTGTTTATAAGCTCAGCAGTTTTTTTGTAGAGCTTTTCATATCTTCCAGATATAGGATCATGTCATCAGCAAAAAATTAATGGTTTGACTTGTTCTCTTCCTATTCATATCCCTTTGCTTTCTATTCATTGCCCAATGTCTCCAGCTAGGGTTTCAAGGACTATGTTGAATAAAAGTGGTGACAGTGGGCAGTCTTGTCCTGTACCTGAGTTTAGGGAAAATGATTTTACCTTTTCACCATTTCACATGGTACTTGCAGAGGGTTTGATATATATGGCCTTTACATATTTAAGTTCCATTGATCCCTATCTTCTCTACAGTATCCATCATAAATAGGTGCTGAACTTTATCAAAGAACTTTTCTGCATCATTTTAGATGATCATATGTTTTTCTTCAATAATTCTGTTTAAATGATGACGCACATTCACTGATTTGCCTATTTTAAACAAGCTTTCCATACTTGAAGTGAAGCCCACTTGGTTGTAATTAATTATCTTCTTAATGTGTTTTTGAATGCAGTTTGCTAAACTTTATTTTTTTATGTGTCTTTGTTGGGTTTTCATATCAGTTATGCTTGTCTCAAGAACAGTGTTTGGGAGATGTCCCTCCTTTTCAATTTCTTGGATTTGCTTAATAACTACTAAATAAGATGTTACCTCCTCCTCATAAATTTGGCAAAACTCAGTGGGAAATCCATCAGATCCTGGGTTTTTCTTCTTTGGAAGAATTTTAATTGCTATATTGATTTCAGTGCCTGTTAATGGGCTGTTTAGGATTTAAAATCAACTTGCATCAATTTTGTGATGTCTAGAAATTAGTCCAGATTATCTAATTTAGAAGAGTATAGTTTTTCTACATATGTTCTGATGATCCATTGGATTTCTGGCAGTGTTGATCACTCCCCTTTCAATGGTATTTTTGTTAATTTGCTTAAATTTTCTCCTTCTTTTAGTGAGACTGGCTAAAGGTCTGTCGATTTTTTTTTCAAAAAGCAATCTGTTTTGTTTATTCTTTTGGTAGTTGTTTGTCAACATCATTGGCTTCAGCTCTGATCCTGACTGTTTCCTGTCTTCTGCTGGCTTTGGGATCAGACTGTTCTTCCTTTTGTAGAAATTTTAGGTGGAGCATAAGTTTATTCATTCAGGATCTCTCCTTTTTTTGTAATATAGACACTCAGTGGTATAAAATTCTGCCTTAAGAATGCGTTCATACTGTCCCAAAAGTTTCAGTGTTAGGTCTGCATTCTCATTCATTTGAATAATTTCTTGAATTCTGCTTTCATGTCTTCATCGATCTAATTTTAATTTAATTGGGTATTATTCAATCCCTAGATATGTATGTGTTTTCTGTTGTAATTTTTGCTGTTAATTCCTAGGGTCATCATTATGGTCTGGTAGGATACATGTGAAAATACATACTAATAAACCTCCCTTGAGATTCCCTTTGTTAACTAGAATATAATCAGTTTTGGAGAAGGATCCATCTGCTGCTGAGAATAAGGTATATTCAACCTATTTGGGGTTGAATATTATATAGATATCTGTTAAGTATTTTTGAATAATGAAGATATTTATGCTTGAAATCTCTTTACTGTTTTTATTTTTTCTGCTTTGATGGTCTGTTATTGGTGATAGAGTATTAAAGTCTCCCAGTATTATCATGTTGAAGCCCACAAGTGATTTTATGTCTTAGAGTAATTTTTTCCACATAGTTGGGAGTGTTTGTATTTGGATGGTATATATTTAGTATGGTTATATTTTCCTGTTGTATTGTTCCCTTTACTATGATGTAGTGGCCAATTTTATCTTTTCTAATTAATTTATATTTGAATTCTACTTTGTGAGATATAAGTATTGCAATTTTATCTTGGTTTCTTGGGCTGTATGTACACCTGGAATATTTTTTCCAATCCTTTCACACTCAATCTGTGGATATCATTGGCTGTAAAGTGAGTCTCTTGTAAGCAGAATATTATTGCATTTTTCTCTTTTTAAAGAGAGAAGAACAGAGAAAGAAACAGAGAATCATTTTTAATGAGTTTTTTTCACATGGCTTTCATTGCTCTGACACTTAGTTGTGTATGTAGTGGCTGGTGTTTGAACCCATGTACTTGCACATGCCAGACAAACACCATAACCGCTGAGCCACCACTCCAGTCTCTGCATTTTATTTTTCAATCCAATCTTGCAATGTGTATCTTTTGATTGGTGTATTGAGACTGTTCACATTGAGTGTTAGGATAGGAAAATGGTTGTGATTCGTAATCATCATGGTTTATTAGTAAGTTCTGTGCTGTCTTGGTTGTCTATTGATAGCAAGTACCTTTGTTGAATTTCCTCTGTGGGTTTTCAGGATTGTTATCTTGTTCATTTGTCTTTGAGGATTATTTGAAATGCTGGTTCTCTATGAATGCTCTATGCTTGAAGTTATTGTGAAATTATCTTATGTTCCCATCAAATTTGAAGCTGTGTTTTTCTGGGTATAGTATTCTGAGCTACAGGTTTGTGGTCCTTCAGACATTGAAAGATATCCATCCAGGATCTTCTTCTACATTCTGAGCTGAAAAGTCAGAGGTAATCCTTGCTGGATTGCCTCTGAATGTGATTTGGCATTTCCTTCATTTTTTTTTTTTTTGCCTTAAGATAGAGAGAGGGCAATTGGGAGAAAGAAATAATCAAAATATAGTTAGTTTTTCATCTGGTTTTCATTCCTCTGACATTTTGTTGTGTATGTGGTGCTGGGGTTTGAACCTGGGTCCAAATGCATGTCAGGCAAGTGTGATAACACTGAATCACTGCTCCGGTCCCTTTCTTCTATCTTTCAATATTGTTTCCTTTATTTCCCTGTTAAACATTTTGAATATGATGTGCCTCAGTGAGCTTCTCATTTGAATAGGCCTACTGGGTGTCTGGTATGTCCTGAATGAGCATTTCTGTCTCTTTTTATTTTGGGAAATTTTTCTTTAGCTCAGTAAGAATGATCATGATACCATTCATTTGTGTTTTGATATCTTCTTGTATGTTAATTACACTTAGAATGTTTCTTCTTATTGTATCCCAGACATTCTGAAAATTCTTTTCATGTTCTGTGAGTTTTCTCTTTTTTTCCTAATCTGCACATTATTTACTCACCCTGTCCTCATTTTCAGAAGTTCTTTTTTCAAGACCTGAAGTTCTGTTTTCTATAGAAGTTAATCTGTTATTAAATTCTTCTTCATTCCTGTTGTGATTGACTGCATATTTTACCCCCATTACTTCCTTTTTAAGTATGTTTCTTTGATAATAGATTTTACAATCTTTCAAAATTTCTCACTTTGTCCCTACATTAAATCCTATTTCAGTTGTTTTAGTGCTCAGGTCTTTGATTTGTTTGCTCTAGGTTTTCATCCTGCACTTCTCTCCATGGGTTCCTTGTTAGGGGGGGAGTTTTGGGTTTGATGTGAGCCATTTCTAGTTGATTCCTCATCTTTGAAAAGCTTCTACTTGATCTTTGAAATTAGGTTCCCTGTGTGGAAGCAAGACAAGCCCTTGTGTGGTTGCTTCTCCCTTTCAGGTCAAAGGGTCAGGTCAGACACCATCACTCTGATGAAAACCCTCCAGAAAGCTGCTTCTGCCTGGAGCCTCACTTTATTGTATGTTTTGGATCTAGGCTCCAGAACATGGATTTGGAAGCTTGTGTGGTTGCTAGGCTACTCACTGGATTGTTGAATCTAAGTGACAGGGGTGTGTTTGTGGGTCCTGGGGTCCCAGAAATGTGGGGTCAGCTGGAACAGACAACATACATGCTGTGCTGGGACCTGGGATCCTTTGTGGTAGGGAGTGGGCCCAATATATTGGACCTGATTGGTATGCAGAATGAATGGGTGGTATACAGGCATAGAGTTTTGGAAGTGTCTGCTGTACCTGCTGTAGTGGGACTGGAGTCCTGTCACATGCAGAGAAAGGGGCAGTGTACAGAGACTGTATACAGGGTGACACTATAAGAAAGGATGGAAGAAAGTAGAGGAAAACTTTGCAACTGGAGTACAATACAATTCAAATACTAAATGTATTGATCAAAATCCCAAACTTCAGCAAGCAGGACATGTAGATACCCTTACATAGAAAAAATGCTCAGGAATGAATGGTGTATATAGAGAGAAGAAGGAAAAGGAAAAAAGAGAAGACAGAAAATAAGGAAAATAGGACAATACAAAAAAATAAAGCAAAAAGGACAATACAATACAAACCGAAAAGAAAAAGAAAATACAAAAAATGTAAACAAACCAAAATAAAACCCAGCTAGGATGTTCATATGTCCATAAAACAATCAATTTCTCCAGATGGAACACAGATACTCATCAAAATCAGGGGAAAAATATTTTTTGAAAATTGGAACTATGTTCACTGAGGTTGTCATGTTCAGAGCAGATTTTCACTGTCACCCTGCATTTTGTTAAGAGAGTCTCCCAGTCTGAAATTATGATCCCATGTAGAGGACTGAGTGTCTAGCTCAGATTCTTGTGCTTTCTGAGTGGAGACTTCCCTAAAGAGATGAGGTTAAGAAATGCCCCAAGGGCTGGATTTTGCCAGCCAATCTGATGATTTCTAACTCACAAAACTTTCTGGATTTTCACTTCAGTTGGTTGAACCCAGAGCAATGTTTCCCCTACTTGTTAAACACATTCCCTTCAGGATTTCTGTGCTCAGACTATGGTCTCCTGAGTGCTCCCTTCCAATCTTAGCTTGTCACATGAGCCTTCTGGCTGGAGGTGGATGTGGACAGGTCTGAGTGAGTCTCCCCTGAACTGCACTAACCCAAATCATCCTGAGCTAAGTAAATTCTGGGCCTGTCCCACACTACCAATTCTGGGTTCAGCCTGTGAGCCATGGCTGGCTCCTGGCAGAATTCTGGAATAGTCTAGTCTGAACTACTGACTTGCTCTCAGTAGACAGTATGTTCAAAATCACTCCTGCTTCTCCTCATTGTAGGCAGCTGAGACACATTGTTATCCCATTACACAGTGGAGGTCCAGTATGGGTGTCTCCAATTGGGTCCAACGCACAGTTCCTTATAGAATTTAACTTCTACAGCAGATCAGAGCACGTGTTATGATTCGGCTCCTCCTCCACTCCTTTGCTGATTGGGAGAAATGGCAGTCACACCTGCTGTGGCCTGGCTGGGATGGATCCAGTCCTTCTTTTCCACTAGGCTCACCCTAATCTCTCATCTTCCAAAAATCTCCCATTAACTACCACTGTGCTCTTGCAATCATTTTCCTATAAACCAGTTTCACAGCAATGGAGTTGTCCTGGATTTTTTTCATCCCATCAAGGAGACATCTGTTTATCTTCTGGGGATATGGATAAAATGCCACATCATTGCCAAATGGCTGACTGAACTTCAAAACATGAACTTTTCCACTGGTTACTTCTCCACCACCAAATTTATGGTCCCAACTTGAGAAGTGTGTGTGTGTGTGTGTGTGTTTGTTCAAGTGTGTATGTTTTTGTGCCCATTTATGGGTAAGGAGCAGAAAATTATTCATGTAAACAAGAAATGGGAAGGGATTCCAAGGACAACAGATGATATCATTTTAAATCAAACATTATGGAATGGGAATGATCCCTACTGAAGTCTGCTCACCTACTGTGGTCTAAAACAGTCCCTTCCAGCTGTAAAACAATCCACTGACAAGGTCCCAAGGGGAAATAATCATTATGTGATCTCACAAGATCCAATCTCCTGCACAGAACCTTTCATCATAACCAGTGCAAGCCTCAAAACAAACAAGACAATCACATAAAAAGAGCAACACACAAAATAGGAAAAGTAATCTGCTTGAATAAGTACTTCAAAAATGAGAAAACAGCCAAAAAAACTATCCCACATTTCTCCAACCAAGAGGTCAAATAATAGAGAGTGATATGAAAACCAAGAGAAGGGTAACAACAATCTGATTACTAAGATGATCAAAGAATTAAAGTTTTAAGCAAGGAAACTAATAAACACAGGAGCTAAAAAGAATGTTGTAACACTGAAATGGATATACTGCACAGAGGCAAGACAACCTTTGGAATTGAAAAACACAGTTCACCAAATTAAATCTCAATGGAAAACTTTAATAACATAAAAATTCAGTAGAGAATCAAACCTCAACTGCTCAAGAAAGAACTTCTTTTTTTTT
>PVKS010042997.1:0-15146 GCA_004027875.1 Aplodontia rufa | reverse complement strand
GTGATAAGAGGGAACATGAAAACATACGCCCCGAGTTCTCAGACTACATTACGCTTATCTATTCTTTTTTACAATTCACAGTCTTGCTTCCTAGTGCAAAACAAACATTTCTTTTGAATATTTTGGCATCTTCCTCCTGTCTTTTTGTCTGTCATTCACAGGTCCTCAACCTTTTACCTAGTGTTCCATTTAATCACAAGATCTGTTTATTTTACTATAAATGTTATTTCCTGACTCTCTTGGAAGAATGGACACTGGCTCCTACTTCCTGTTGCCCACACTATTCCCCAAGTTCTATCTTCAATTCGTTTCCTCAGAACTTCTTCACACCTCATCATCTAAACTCCCCAGTTTTTTCTGCTATTCTATGAGATCATCTTGTACTTTCCATCTATATAGAAATGCCAAGTTCATTGGCTTCCTCAATGAATCAACTTTGCAGTTATTCTAAGCCTGTACGTGCCCTATCATATGCTGCGTCCTCTGCCATCATAACCCTGCAATATGCATATGGAGTAGCCCCTGTGTCAGGAATAATGGACAAGAGAATAACTACCTGGTTCCTGCCTATAAGAAGCTCATTTCCAGATCAACGCAGATATAAGCAAACAATATGCAGAGTGGAACATCTAAGGAAGCTAATGAGGATGCACCTAATTCAGTGTAAGAACATTGGAGAAAAAAATGTAAAGAGAGAAGGATAGTGAGAGAAAAATCAGTTTGTTTTTTAGTTTTTCATGTGGCTTTCATTGTTCTGACACTTCATTGTGTACATGGTGCTGGGGTTCTAACCCACATGCTTGTGCTTGTCAGGTAAGCATTGTGACCACTGAGCCACTGCTCCAGCCCATTGAAGAAGTTTTTGAACATGGCTATATATGAATTGCTCTCATAATGATTAAAAAAAATCATGAATAGAAATAAATTAGGGGATAATATGGTTTGACAATAGAGACCCAATCCTCAGGTCAAGGGAGATTGGATATGAAAGAAAGCATAAGACCATGTAGGGATGTTCTTTAGTGTGGTTGAAGAAAATATGAAAGGAGCAAGAGAACTGGGGTTATAGTAAAAACAACTGGTGACTATGGCCCATATATTTTGTAAAACCCAGTAGACATTAGCAGTTTATACAATATCGAGAATAACCACAAAAAAAATTACTAACTTTTATATTTCCTTCTTAGTAGAAACCAAAACTTAAATATCTGATCTTTACACTGACCTCTGCTTACATTGTTTAGATATGAAGTATACCCCAAAAGCTCATTTGTGAGACAATGCAAGAATGTTTAGAGGAGAGATGATTGGGTTATGAAAGCCTTCACCTAATCAGTGCACTGATCCACTTGAAAGGATTAACAGGATGATAACTATAGGCAGGTAGGGTATGATTGGAGGAGGTTAGTCACTGAGGACATGCTTTGAGGTTATATATTTTGTCCATGATGAAACAAATTTAGTCTGTTTCCTGGTAGCCATGCCCTGAGCTGTGTTCTTCCACCACACACTTCTACCATGATGTTCTGCCTTACTTGGACCCAGAGCAATAGAGTTAATTGTCTATTAAACTCTGAAACCATGAACCCCAAGTAACCTTTTTCTCTAAAATTTTTCTTGTCAGGTCTCATGGTTACAGTGGTGATAAGCTAACTAGAACAGAATATAAAAACTGCTGAAGAGTTTTGGCTGGTAGGTTTCTCACTACTATACCTGACGTTTCTACTAACACTAGCTGAGCCAGCTTACCAAAGGTGACTGGATTGTTCTATATTATACATACTATTTACACTTATTGTACCCACCAAATTTAATGAAATATTATAAAAATATGAATATAAATTTAGCTATAAATACTATGATAAAATTGATCTTTTAAAATATGTATCTTAGATGCTATCATTAGAGTACATGTTTTTAATAAATGCATGGTTTCCTTCAATCATCCTGACTCAATATAAGAAAGGATCAATTTTGATCCTGCCTCCAAACTGAGAAAACAAAAGAACTTAAGAGTAAATGATGATTTACAGTGTGACTTTAGCCCAAAACAGTTCATGAAAATCAAAAATTGTTATCTTATGGAATTATCTTATCCATAAATATTCAAAATTTACAATTTAAAAAGTAATAATATTGGCCTGAAACAATTATCCATGATTTTATGAGGAAAAAAGAATCTGCTAGAGCATAGGATTTATCAATGGTTCCCAAATGTAAGACCATGAAAAGGCTACATAAACTTAATCTGAAGGACATGAA
Source organism: Aplodontia rufa (assembly GCA_004027875.1). Lineage (NCBI taxonomy): Eukaryota > Metazoa > Chordata > Mammalia > Rodentia > Aplodontiidae > Aplodontia > Aplodontia rufa. The sequence goes on along the minus strand of PVKS010042997.1, from coordinate 12,884 downwards.
AAAGACATCCACAGTCTCTCATTCAACCCACTCTTGATGAAAGACCAAGGAATTTTACATTGTTCTAGCAAGTATGAAATTGCTTTGAGTCACATTGCATCCTACTTAATCCAGTGGTACAAGCCCATGCCTGTGTGTATGTGTGTGTGTGTTGTCAGGGAAGTTCTCTAAAAATGACCCTTGCTTGCACTGTATTTGACAATTAAAATGACTAGATGGTGGGCCCTCATAAATGACATAACCATGTTATATATTTTTAAAAAATCTCTCAAATGAAATATCTCTGAAAAAAAGGCAAAAATTCATAGCCCAAAATTTGTCTATAACTGGACATTTTTCAGACATACCCATGCCTACACTGTTCAGAGATTATAAAAAAAAGTGCACATCCTTATATTCTAATGCTGTCTCATTTAATATCAAATGATTTTCATGATTTAGGCAATAATTTCCAGATGTTTCAGAAATTTCAAGCCCTTAGGAAGCTGAAATATCTTAGGATGAGATACAAATATCAAGAAAGTAAATTCCCATTTCAGGTGATCATTTAACAAACAGTCTTCCTTTATTAAGATCTCAGTAGGCACTTCAATGCTTGGTTTATTAGGTGAAACTGAGAACTTTATAGGAAACACCCAGGCACTCAAAAGCCACTGAAGTTATGATTTGAGGAGATCCATCTATGGCATGAGCTGGCAGGAGATGTGGGGGTGGTACACATTGAGCTGCTTCAGCAGAATTCTGGAGTTAAGGGATTGGTCGCTCATGGTGGCTTCCACGAAGATTTCAATGGAAGAACTATGTGGCTAAGCAAACAATAGTAGGGTGAGAATTTCTGTGGCTGCCCCTGAGCAGGTGATGTGTAAAACTGAATGTGAAACTGAAACAGAATGAAGACTTAAGGAATTAAGAGTTGTAGACTGAGAAAAGCTGCACCCTGTAGAAAGGTAGGCTAAGAAAGCATATATGTATACTGCCACAGTAAGATCAAATGGGAAAGGATACCCAAGCTCTGTGGAGAGCTGTTTGCCACTGTGTGTCCCAGATGCTGCATGTGGAGTTATGCAACATGCTTGCCTGTTTGGATCTGGTGTTGTTTTGGTCCCATCCCTTCTGTTTATGCTCCTATTAGTCCTCTTTGAAATGGAAATGCCTACTCTGTGCTATTATATGTTGGATATATGGACATCCACCGACGGACATCCATCCACGGACACTCATGGACGGACATCCATCCATGGACATAAAAATATATATGGATGGACACACACACACACACACACACACACACACACAGAGGATATGTATTGCTTCTGATTTTTAACTGGGCCTCACAGCCAAAAATTTGCCTCTAGTCTCAGGTAAGATTTTGAACTTGGACTTCGGGGCAATGCTGAAGTTAACACTGCAGAACTCTTGAAGATGTACTGAATGTCTTTTGCACTATGAGTTTGACAAACGTTTGGGGGGCAAGGGGAAGAATGTTACTGTTTTCAATATAAGGTGTCCCCAGAAAGCTCATGTGTTAATGCAGAATAGTCAGAAATACATTGATTGAATTGTGAGAGCTAGAACTTTATTGGTTCTTACTAGTTTGGATGGATTAACTGGGTGATAAATGTAGGGTGTGGCTGGAGGTGGGGTGTGGCTGGAGGAGGTAGATTATTAAGGGACATCTTTTCTGCAGCCGCTCTTTCCCCACTTCCTGCCTACCATGATGGAACAGCACTTCACTGTGCTCTTCAACTTTGATTTCAGTCCAGAGCAATGGGATCAAACAACCATGGACTAAAGCTCCGAAACCATGAGCTCAAATGAACTTTTCCTCCTCTTAGTTGTTCTGGTCACTGCAACAGAAACCTAATGCAAACTCCAATACAATAATGTATGACAAAAACACCATACCAAAATGTATGGAATAGAACAAGACTAAGACAGATTTATAACAATTAATGTCTACATTTAAAAAACCTCAAACTACTGATGCATCTCCATAAACTATAGAACTAAAGAGCAGAAATGAAAGACTAAAAAACTCCAATATAAAAAGTTAATTAAATGAAGAGCAGTTTCTTTGAAAGGATGCATAAACTTGACAAATTCTTGGCTAGACTAAGTTAAATACAGAAACGAAAAGGGAACACTCACAACTGATTTTACAGGAATACAGTGGAAAAGTAGAGCTTATATGAACAGCTTTATGCCCACAAGCTTGTACGTACAAGAAATGCACTGATTCCTGGACAAACACCTTGACAGTGATGAATCATGAAGAAGTATAAACCCGAACAAATTAACCATTGAGTTTGGATCGGAATAAAATACTTCCCATCAGCCAAAAGCCCAGGCAAGACCAGATGAGATGACTTCCTATTAAGTTCCACCGAACATTTGAAGAATTCATACTAATTCTTATTCACAAATTAGAAGCAATTCTTCCGAACACATTTGAGAAAGACAGCATCACCTCAATACCAAACCCAGGCAACAGTTCAAGAAAAGAAAGCTTTAGGCCAATATCCTTCATGAACGTAAATGGAAAAATTCAAGAAAATACTAACAGGCAGAATCTAACTGCACATTAAAATGGGGTGTCACCATAATCAAATTCATTCCTGGGATGCAAGGACGGTTAACACACACCATATCAATAAACATGGTACACCGCATAAACACAGAATAAAGTATTAAATTACAACCCAACCATCTCAATAGATACAAACAATAATTTTATACAATTCAACCTCCTTCCATGAGATAAAAACTCAAAAAAAATCAGTTATAGAGGGAAAATGCCTCAATATAAGAGGCCATTTAAAATAAGCCAACAGTTAGCATACTGCACGTAGAAATGCTGAAAGCTTTCTAAGATCTGGAACAAGACTAGAAAGGTCACTTTCACCATTTTTGCTGAACATATTTCTGGAAGTGTCAGCCAGGGCAATCATGCAGGAGAAAGAAATAAAGAGCATCTAAATTGGAAAGTCTGAAGTAAAATTGACACTGCAGATGGCATGATCTTATATATAGACAATTCGAAAAGCTCTCTAAAAAATCCTAGAACTGAAACAAATGCATGAAGACTTCAGGATACAAAACCAGTATATCAAAATCACTAATTTTGACATATGTCAATAGCTAATTATTTTAAATAAAAATCAAGAAGGCAATCTCATTTACAGTAACTGCAAAATATAAAATACCTAAGAATAAATTAAACCACGGAAAATCTATAAAACATCTATGAAAGAAATTAAATAGAAATATTTCCAAATTTTGTGATATTCATAGATGGGAAGAATTAATGCTTTCTGTTAAAATGGCAATACCACCAAAATGATTTACAGATCCAATGTAATCCCTATGAAAATATCCATGACATTCATCACGTAAGAGAAACAATTTTCAAAACTTGTATGAAACCACAGAAAGAACTGAACAGACAAAGCCTATTTGGGCAAAAGGAAAAATCATGAGATATTATATAATTTGACTCCAAAATACACTGCAGCAACACTGTAGCAACAAAATAGCATTATATTGGCATAAGAATATACATTGACCAAAGGAACAGCTAGAAGGCTAGAAGTAAATCCACCCATCTACAGCCAGCTCATTTCAACAAGGTGCAAATACTATGCATTGGAGGAACAAGTCTTTTCAATAAATGGTGCTGGAAAATTGGGTATTCAGATGTATAAGAATGAAACTAGACCATTATTTCTCATTAGTTAAAAAATAAATTCAAAACATATTGAAGTACTAAAAGACAACATAGGAGAAATGCTTCAGAACATTAAAATGGGCAAGGATTTTTTTGTTTTTAGACAAGTTTCCAAAAGCACAGGAAATAAGTAAAAATAGACAAATGAGGTTATATCAAATTAAAAGACCTCTGCCAAGTAAAGGAAATAATCCAAAGAGTTCAGAAATAGCCTTTGGAATGTGAGATATTTGCAAATTACTCTTGGCAAGTGGCTAATATCTAGATTGTATACAAAACTTCAAAACTTCTACAGCAAATAACCTTTTACCAAAATGAGCAATAGACCTATATAGACATTTCTCAAAAGACATACACATTGCCACAAGGTATATGTAAAAATATGTAATATCACTAATTGGAAATTCAAGCTAATAGTACAATGATGTAACTCTTCACTCTAGTGCAGATAGCTACCATCAAATGACTAAAGATAACAAGTACTGGGAGGATGTCAAGAAAAGGGAAACATTGCATACTGTGGGTAAGAATGTGTATTGAGGACAGAATAATGGATAACAGTATGGAGGGCCCTCAAAAAAATTAAAAAGATCAGACTGTCTAGCAATCCCACAACTGTGTACATCAAAGGAAATGAATGTGCATAAAGAACCTCTGCACTCCCATGTTTGTTGTTGCACTATTCAATGCAAATAGCCTATATATCCATCAATAAATGGAAAAAGAAACTGTAGCACAATCTATACAATTGAATACTGCTTATCCATAAAAAGTTGCAATATTGCCATTTGCCACATTGATAGAATTGGATATCATAAGTGAAATAAACTAGGTGTAGAAATACTAGTGCCAATTTCACTCATATGTGGAATCTTAAAAAATTGACTTCATAGAAGTTGTAAGTGGAATGGTTATTACCAGAGGCTGTAGATGGTACGGGGAAATGAGAGATGGTATGTGCCAGGTCAGTGTGTCCTATAGTTAGATAAAATTTTATAAGCTATTGGACAGTAAGATGACTATACATGATAATGTGCTGTACTTTTCAAAAATCTAGAGAAAATGATATTAATATTCACGTAAAATGATTAATATTTGAGATGTTTAACCTCATTTATTACATCTATAATTTATACATGTTTTAAAATATCACATGTAACCCCATAAAGGTGTATAATTTTATATTCTTTTAAGTTAAAGGAATTTTAAAATATAATTGAGTTCATAGATAAAAAGTGGTTGAGAATGGGTTATCATAGGATACTGGACTACCCTACCTTCTGTATAACCTGAATCTGAATCCACTCAAAGTATAGGTATCATGTAGGCTTTCCCCATGCTTCCTTATATGTTGATTTTCTAGGCTGTATCTTTCACTGTCCCAACAGTTCAATGTATAGAAAATACCACTGCATTTTCATAGCTGCATATGTCCCTTTGTGTAAAGCAAACTACAGTTGAGTTTTCTGATGATCTAACTTGGGATTGACACCAAACTTTGAAAGAGTTAAGACACTGCCTATTCCTTGATTATGGCAACACGGATAACTGATTTAGTGAATTCCACAATGAGAATAACAGGTCCCTTGGAGAATACCTTTAAACATGTCTTGTAACCTGGACACAACTTACATCTTAACCAGCTATGCTACTAGATCTTGATATATACAAGAATGTGTGGAGAGTCAACTTCCTGCAAGATTCCAATTGCAGCCTGTGAGACAAGAAATTCAAGGCAATAAAATTTGTTCATTCATGACTTATTTCCTATTATCGACTTTAAGAATCTCTACCCATAGCCTACCTATCTTTGATATTTGGAATACTTTTGAGGGAAAGGGAAACTCTGAACACAAGTGTCAAGTACTGTAGAACTCCACCTGTACCTGGACTTGTCCCAAAGCTTTGCATAAACTTGTTTGATAAGCAACTATTGTCCTTTGGCAATAGTTGCACAATTTACTTTACAATTTACAAATTATAAAACTTCACAACTGGAAATTTTGCATTTACTTTGAAGTTCACATCGCACGTTTTATACAGTAGAATAGCCAGGAGCAGTGGCATACACCTTCCAGAGGCTCTAGAAGCTGAAGCAGGAGGATTGCAAATTCTAAAGCCTCAACAACTTAGAAGACCCTAAGCAACTTAGTGAGAAAATTGTCTTGGAAAAAAATGTATCTGTACGTGTATAAATATAAATATAAACACAGAAAGACATACATACACACATACGGGCAGGGGGATGTGATTCAGTGGTTAAGGGCCTCTGGGTTCTATCTCTGGTACAAAAAAACAAAAACAACAAAAAAACAGTAAAACTTTTCTTTTAAACACAGTCTTATAAAAGCTATTATTAGGTTATTTTCCAGGGAATGCCAACTAGCAAGCTATTTCCAATTTAAGGTAACCAGCACCTTCTGGGTGGGCTAACTAGTTGTGTATCAGTTAAATTAGTAGCCAAGAATTTCAAAAGAGATCTCCAAGGTGTTGCTCCACCTACGAAGACATGAATGAAGAGACAGAAAAAAATCATTCCCAAGAAGGAACAAGTAAGATGGCCTGGATTTTCATTTGTAGGAACTAATTCATTTTACTGTTTAATAGTTTGTTCTGATAAACATTCATTTTACAAATTATAGGAACAGAAAATGACTATAAATATTTTGAACACTAATTCATAGAAGTAGCTGTTTAGAACTATGCTTTTGATAGTTAGACATCCCCAGATAATCTGTGTGGGGGGTATTTTTATGATATCAATTTACCTCCTAAAAGTCAAATTTATTACTATTAACAGAAAGTAATTTATCTCAAGTACTCTCAGAATAATACCCTTCATTTCTTATTTCATTATCCACATAAACACATGACCCATCTTTTCCTCTGATTTATTAAGAAAATAGTACATGGCAAAGCTGTGTTTGAAACGACCAGCATTTGATTATTTTCTTATTAAAAAACCCTTCTACTAAAGTACTTGTCTATTTATTCTTTATTTTCACCTACATCCTTCATCCCTTTTCTAGCATCCTACAGTATTACATATTTCTGGTAACTATTCAAAGTAAAAATACTACATGTAGGAAAAAATGCATCTCTATCAAACTTCATTTCATTCACAGGTATTCAATTCTTTGTAGATTCCATTTGCTAATAATTTATATGCACTCTTGGAAGAATTTTCTTCTAACATAAAAGGTTTACATAACTTATGGTATGCTATTGTTGCCATACAGTATTTCCATTTTTATTTAAAATCAGCCACACATCCTATATAACAAAATTTCATCAAAGATAGGATCACCATCACATTGGAAGTCTATGAAATGATAAAGGAGCAGAAAAAAATACCTGCTGGTGACATTGCGGCCATCATAATGTCATGGTGAATGTATTATATGCATGTTTGTGGTGGTTTTGTTGTATGCTGCACTGTCAGTAATAGAAGTATGGTACAGTTGTATGCAGTATATAATATTTAATAATGGTAACAAATCACTGTTATTGGTTATGTACTTACAATACTTTTTTTCATTTTAGAGTGTACTCCTCCTCATTTAAAAAAAAAAAAAAAAAAAAAAAAGCTTTCTGAAAAGTCTTGACCTAGTCCTTCCAGAGCTGTTCTAGGAGTAGGCATTGTTATCATAGGAAATGACAGGTCTATCCTTATTTTGGGCCCTAAAGTCTTTTCAGTGGGACAAGATGTAGAGGTGAAAGATACATATTGGTGATCCTGACCCTGTATATGCTGAGGTTCATGTGTGTTTGCCTGAATTTAAAAACTTAAAATATAGAAAAAAAACTTACAGATTAAGATGTGAAAATCATTTTGTACATTTGTAAAATGTGTTTGTGTCTTATACTATTACAAAATTCAGAAAGTTAAATAATTTAACATTGTTGAAGTAAAAATGTGACAAATGAAAAAGTTTCTGCACAGCACGGCAATTGAAGAAACAAGCAATATAATCGGAGAAAAATGTTTGCCAGCTATAATTCAGATTAATTCCACAGGATTAATATCTAGAATATTTAAGGAACTCAAAAAACTCAATATTACATTAATAGACTAATGAACTGCACAGATGCTTCTCAAAAGTAGTACAAATGGCTAACAACTATAAAAAAATGTTCAGCATCTTTAACCCTCAAGGAAATGCAATCAAAACTACACTGATATTCTATCCCACACCAGTTAGAATGACAATAATCAAGAATACAAATAACATCGCTAGTGAGGATATGGGTAAAATGGAACTCTCATACATTGTTGGTGGGAATGCAAATCAGTACAGCCATGATGGAAATCAGTAGGAGGTTCTTAAAAAGCTAAATATAGAGCTATCATATGATCCACCTACCCTACTCTTTGATATTTGTCCAAAAGAATTAGAGTTGGCATATTTCAGATATATAGGCATACTCATGTTTACCATAGCACAATTCACAGTAACCATGTTACAGAATCAGTCTAGGTGCCTGGTAACAGATGAATGGATGAGTAGTATGTGGTATACATATACAACAGAATTTTATTCAGACAAAAAATAATTGAATTATGTCATTTGCAGGGAAATTATGGAACTATAGACCATAATTTTGAATAAACTAAGCCAGACTCAGTGAAAAGAATTACATTTTCTCCTTATATGTGAAAGTTAGAGGAGAAAAAAATAGTGAGGCCATAAATATAGAAGGGTAACCGTAAGGGTATAGGGAGGGGATCACAAAATAGGGTGAGGAATTTGAGAGGGAAAAAAAAAAAAATCAAATTGTATTTTCTATGTGTGTAAATAAGCCTCAATGAAACTCCGTCTATATAATTCAGAGATACCAATTAAATAGCAGTAAGATAAGGTTAAATTATCAAAGAAAATTTTACTTATGTTTAATGGAACTAATGTATATAGTACTTATAAAATCTATAGCATGTACAGTAGTGTCCTAAGCCTTCACCTTCACTGACCACTCAGATTCACCGTAAGTTTGAATCCTTCAAGCTCCATTCATAAGTACCCTATACAAATATACCTCTTTTTCTGTATTGTACTGTACATTTTCTATGTCTACAGGTGTTTAGATGCACCAATACCATTGTGTTAAATTGCCTACCCTTTTCAGTACAGTTACAGCTGTATAGGTTTGTAGCCTTGGAGCAAATGGCTATACCATATAACTTAGGAATATAGTGGGCTATAACATGGAGGTTTGCATAAGTACATTCTGATGTTTGCAGATGACAAAACAGCCAAGGGATGTGTTTCTCAGAACATATTCTGTTGTTAAGCAATATATGACAGTAAAATTCCAAAGTTACTACTGAAAGCTGTCTGCTTCTTGCTCATATGATCTTATACATATAGGTAACTCTGGAGACCTGAAATGTTCAGAAGCTATTAAATTGAAATTTGGACAGTCTTTTTTCCATCATCAAGCTAAACTAAATACCTCACACCTCTGAATAAAACAGGTGTTATCAGCATTGAAAAATTAGAGATATTGTTTTAAAAAATCATATAACTCTCATCATATGAGGAAAGAGCCCATTTTTACTTTTGCAATTTCATTAACCAGAGAGTTCTTACATCCTAACATCATTAGTGTCCCTTTGAGGTTAAAAAGAAAAAACTTTTATTGAAAATACTGATAAATTAATTATGGCATTTACTTGAGATTCTCTTTAACCTCTCAAGAAATATTTTGAGAACTCATTAGCTACAAACTGCCATAATACAGCTAGTAATAAATGATAATGAGTTCCTTGTAAAGTTTAAGCCAATGATAGCATGATTAGGAATTTTTGTTAACCTAGAATACATAATTATCTCTAGAGGTGAAATAAAAGGCAAAAATCACTTACATATTAGTAAAAAAACAAATTAGAACTTTATAAACTACTACATTCTTTTGCTATTAAGAATCAGCAAAATCTCTAATTAGGGAACATTACAGAAAGGTTAAAGATGAGAATACATGCAATCTACAGGAAACCTAAACCATTTAGGTTAATGGAATGTCTATGAAAGTCATATTAATTAGCAAGTTCACAGGAATCTAAATTTTTATTTTATAAATGCCATGGTAGAAAGGATGAGAGACCCATACACACAACAGGGTTTCACCTAGATTATTGCACATTGCTTACCTCCTTCAGTCTTCCGCCCATTGTATCCCTAATGATCTGAATTTTTAGCATTATACCTTTCTTGGACTCACTCATGAGACAAAATTTTCAATTACTGATACAGCTTGCTGTTAATTTAATAATCTTGAGGAATACAATTTCTAACTTTTTAGGAAAGAATCATTGAGCTTTCAAATTTTCTATTATATTTGTTACATGATGAAAAATATATTTCCTTGTTTTCTTCTTTGTCAACATTGTCATGTTTCAACCAAAACTAACTTTCATTCAACAATGACCATTGCCCAAAATCCAGTTTAAGCTGGATAATAAAGCCAGAACCAAGTTTTATGTAAGAGATTATGTACTATATAGTTTAAAGGACAAAGAAAGATAACAATGACTTACATTTTAACAAAAGACAAAATGAAAATATCAATCATGACCTCCATACTAATACCATTTCTCCATAAAATTAACAACTCTCATAAGAAAACAATCACTGAAGACAGAAATTGCAAGTGAAAGTTTGCTTTTAATCTTTTTCTTTTCCTCCGTGCAGCAAATTGATACTACCATCAGTACTAAAGTAGAATCGATTATATTCCACATATGAATTAGTGTGTCATAATGAACCCCACTATTATGTATTACTGTGATGCACTCATAAAAACATTTTTAAAAATGAAATCTACATAGAATACTTTATATCATTTTCTTCCTCTCAAATGTATAGATATATCTGATTAGATGAACCTAGGTTTCATATGTGCATCTACCTATAAGGTAAAATGAGAATTTGATCGATTCTAGTGTTTACAGAAAGATTGAAAACTTGGAAAATTCATTAAGTGTAGAGAAAGTTTTAAAAAGTTGATATAAAAAGTTTCCATTACAAAATGTAGTAGTAGTATATATCTAAATGGAATGCAAAGGAAGTTACAAGCTCTTAAAAATGTTTGTATTAGAAAAGAGAAAAAGCGTGAGTGTATTTGATCAGTGGTGGAATTTTTGATCATTGAAAGAAAATAACGGTAGTGATTTAAGTTTGCACAGATGCAGGTTTTCACCTGACAACTGTCACCATTCTCTATAGAATTGAATGTCTACAACTAAGTCAGCACGCTATACTACTTGCAAAGTCAGATCAGAGCTCTAGGCAAAAAGAACCGAAGATCTAGAAAGTTGGCTGCAGTTGGAGGGAATGTCACACAACTGTAAGAACAAATATCTAAAATCTGAGTGTAAACTCCATTTGATATTTGGGTGGTCCCTAAATTGCATGTGTATATAAGACTCCAGACTTTAGCAAAAAAACATGAAAAGGACTAGGACAGGGCAGATCTCTCAGCTATCACGTTACACCATGGATCATAAATTGGGTGTCTGAATTTAAAAAATGTGAATGTTAGAGATAATCAAATTATCATTCACATAATTCAGTTTATTAAATGCCTGGACATGAAAAGAAACAGACTGACACGAGAGAAGTAAATAATGGAAAGAAGCATTAAGATGGCCCCACAGATTGTAATTAGAAGTCACCGAATTTAAATTAGGTTTGACAAGCACGTTCAAGGATTAAAAGATGGTCAAAAAGTGAGTGCATGGGAAATTTCAGAGGACTAGAAACTATAAAGAAATAATGACTCTGCTGAAGCCAAATAATACTCATGCAGGCATTTGAGAATCAAAAAATATACGTGTGTATGAACATTTATAAATGAATAGGGGGAATTGGAGACAAGAGCAGGGAGTGGGCGAAAGAGGGGAGATACTGCATAAAGATTGGGCTCAAGTTACTGTATCATTACATGCACATATATGAATGTATACCAACAAATCCCTTCAATATGTCAGAACACGCTGAAATTTTTAAAAGTTGCACAAAACCGACTATTGTATATTGAATATTGTATTGAAGTAAGAACAGTTTACTAAAACAAAAACAATTACAAAAAAAGAATTAAATTCAAAAACTAAGGAATAGAATATCTGACATGAAAAATTCTATAGATTAGAGAGGGGAGAAGAAAATATCAGTACACTTGAGATCAAGTGTGATTTCCTATGTAAAGGATACAGAGGGGAAAAAAAAAAAATCAGACAGTCTAGCACAAATGGATTTGAGGTCTCAGAAAAGAAATTGAAAAGGAGAAAATTAAATAAACACCAACAAAAAAGGGACGATCATAAGTTCCTCAAATTGGGAAGAAAGCATCTATTTACAGGTTAAAGAAACTTGAGCTGAATGAAAATGAAGAAAAAGCAAATGTAGGTATAATAATTAGACACTGTGGAGTAGGTGGGGAGTAAATCCTGAGAACTTAAGTACAAGAAACTAAATACCAAAATCACAAATAATCCAATCAATAAATGGGCTACAGATCTTAAAAGAAACTTCTCACCAGTGGAAGTCCAGAAAGCCCATAAATATATGAGAAAATGTTCTATATCATTAGCTATAAGGGAAATGCAAATCAAAACTTCAATGAGATACCACCTCACTCCTGTTAGAGTGACAAAAATGAAAAATTCTAGCAACAGACACTGGAGGGGCTGTGGGAAAAGAGGAACACTGTTACACTGCTGGTGGGACTGCAAACTGGTTCAGCCAGTATGGAAAGCAGTGTGGAGAATCCTCAAAAAATTAAGGATGGAACCACCTTACGACCCAGCTATCCCACTCCTGGGTATTTTCCCAAAGGAGTTCGAATCAGCATATTATAGTGATATGGCTTCATCAACGTTTATAGCAGCTCAATTTACTATAGCTAGATTATGGAACCAACCCAGATGCCCCTCACTCAACCAGTGGATACAAAAACTTTGGTACATATATACAATGGAATACTTGGCCATTAGTGAAGATGATATTATGGCTTTTCAAATCAAATGGATGGAGATGGAAATAATTATGCTAAGAGAGGTATCCCAATCTCAGAGACTCAAGGGCCAAATGGTTTCTCTCATCTGTGGAAGCTAGAATACATTGGGAAGCAGTAAGTTAGACGGCTAAGCTAATAACAACTT
>PVKS010042996.1:0-15128 GCA_004027875.1 Aplodontia rufa | reverse complement strand
AATTCAAAGAAGATAAACAAGAGAAGCAACTTATATTACATAATCAGAATTTCCAAATAATATTTGATGAGATGAGGTGTAATAATCTGAGAATCATTGGCCTGGAGGAAAACTCCAAACAGCAAACAAGAGGCATCAAGAATCTTTTAAGCGAAATCATAAGTGAGAACTTCCCTCATCTTACAATTGATCTGGAATATCACATCCAAGATGTGATAAGCTAATAAGAAGCTAAGATAATAATAACTTCAAATTGTATGAGTCTTATGACAACAGGGAGATGACTCCCTAGGATATTTGGAGGCACAGGCTGGGGGACAGTGTGGGGAGAGGGCTTAGGAAAATCACTTAGGATACTGGAGGATGTGAATATAGGGGAATCATCTCAGAAAGTGATCTCTGACCTCCACAATATATCCATTTAACTCAGGGGTTCTTCTAGGGGAAACAGCAACAAGGGGAACCCAAGCTGGGCATCCATGACATGGCATTAGCCCTAGATAACTAAGTATATATATTTGTTCTTGAATGTTTGATAATGTTTCCCCCTCAATTGTAACTCTATATCATCTAATGATAGATTAATTAATTAATTAATTAATTAAATAAAAAAAGATTTAAAACACCTGTGATAAAGTTGCTTTAAAACCAATCACAAGGTCTTGAAAATAAATGATGAAATATGAAATTTCAGCAAGGATAGAGAAGTTATGAAATAAAATAATCAAATGGAAATTATAGAACTGTAAAATGTCACAACCTAAATAAAAAGTCTGCAGGATGAACTGAAATGTAGCAAGGATTTGACTGAAGACAGAGTCAATGTGCCTGGAGATGGACCAACAGAATCTACTTGATCTGAACAACAGAAGGTACAAGGCTTTCACATAAGGAGGAATTAAAAACAATAGCAAACTATTTAAAATATGAACCATCATTGTCCTGGAAGTAGAGGAGAAACAGGACAGAACTGAAAATTATTGAATAAATAATGACTTAAAATGTCCCGTACTTTGATGAAAGAAATAGGCAGGCTGAACCTTTCAATGGAGCAAATTGTCAATAGGATCCAAAGAAATATATCCCAAGATATATAAAAATATCTTAAATATTACATCAAAGCCTTATAAACAGCCAGTGAAAGTCCAGTATTATCAATAAAGGAAGCTAACTGAAATGACAGAGGATTTTTCATCTGAAATCATGGAGGTCAGAAGAAAGTGATGAAATGCTAAATTTTATATATATATATATACACAAAGGAATGCATATATACGAAACATCAACCTTTAAATTTATATACAGCAATCCTATATGCAAACAATGTAATATATATGTCAATAGAATTTTAAAAACACAAAATCATTTGAATAGATGAAGAAAAACATGACAAAACCCTACACATTTTATGATTTCAAAATTACTCAACAAGCTAAGAAAAAAAGTTTATTTCCTCCACTTGAGGAAGAATATTTATAAAATGTCCAAAGCCAACATTATACTCAATGATGAAAAATTGGATAGCTTCCTCTTAGAAGGAAGAATAAGAGAAAAAATTTCCTGTGGCTATTCTATTTAGTATTGTGCTGTAGGCTATAACCAGAATAATTTGAAAGAAAAATAAATTTTAAAATCCAGGTAAAATATGAAGTAAAACTATTTCTTTTTGCAAATGACACGATTTTGTACATAGAACATCCTAAAGAATTCTCTAAAAATTATTATAGCCAATAAACAAATTCAGCAAAGTTAGAGGTAATAATTGAAATAGAAATGTTCTTTGAATTCTCATAGACTTGCAAAGAATAGTACAAATAAAAGTATTTAAATAACTCTCTTCACAATAACATCAGAATTTCTAAAACATTTTGGAACACATTTAGCAAAAACAATGCAAAGCTTAACTCTAAGAAAATGTGAAACAGTATTAAAAAATTAAATAACTGGAAAATGTCTCATGTTCATGGAATGAAAAACATAAAATTATTAAGATGGCAATATTTCTCAAATTTGTCTATACATTCCATTAAATTCCTACTAGAATCCCAGTTGATTTATTTATCGAAGTTAATGAGCTTATCCTAAAATGCCAGTGGAATTGCAAAAGACATAGAATAGTAAAGACATTCTTGAGAAAGAAAAAAAACTGTAGGAGTACAGATGCTTTATGACTTCAGAAGTCACTGCAAACCAACAAAAATTAAGACATGTGGTCTTAGGATGGATATGCAGATCTAAAAACTAGAATTGGAATTGGAAGTATGTTGTAATTCCATGTGTCTATAGTCAACTCAGTTTTGAATTAGATGTCAAGGCCATTAATAGGAGACACAATAGTCCTTTTGATCCAAAACCTGTGGTGTATAGGTATATATATACATTATGGAGTTCTTCTTAGCTATTGGAAACAATGATATTACCGCCTTTGAAGGTAAACAGATGGCAATGGAAGAAATCATGCTGAGTGAAGTTAGCCAAACAGAGTTTTCCCCTCATTTGTGGAGGCTTGGGCAAAACCAGGCTTGGGTGAAAGGTAGAATCAAGCTCTTGTATTAGATTCACCAAAGTCGAGGCAACACATAATCTAGGGGAACCACTGATAAGGTGAGGTACCACTACAGTGAAGTACCACTTCATATTCACTGGGGGGAGGTTAGAAATTTTTAAAAATAGTATAATGAGTATTGGTGCCATGTGGAGAAATTGGAATCCTCATATGCTCTTGGTACACTTTGGAGAACACTGCACTTTGGATAACAGTCTGGTATTTTCTTAGATGGCAAAACACACTTGCTCTATGATGTAGCAATTTCATTCCTTATAACGTGCCCAAGAATAACCCCAACATATGTCCACACAAAAACATTTTGCATGCAATTTTTATGGCATCATTATTCATAACAGTCAAAATATAGATACAACTCAAGCTCATGACTGGATAAATAAAATGTCTTGCAATGGAATATTATTTGGCCATAAAAAATAACTGAGGTATTATTTGATGGTACAGCATGGATTAACCTTGAAACATATTAAACAAAAGATGATATGGAGGAAAGAACACATATTATATGGCTGCATATAAATGAAATGCACAGAATAACACAGGTCTGTTGGAATTGCAATAGATTACTGGATATTAAGGGATAGAATGCCGTGGGACTTGAGGGCAGTATGGTGATAGTTCAAGGGTGTGTAGCTTCTTTATGGAGTGATGGAAATGTTCTGAGTTGACTGTAGTGATAGCTTTGAGTATCTGAGAATATGCTAAACTCTTGCAATTGTATACTTTAAACGGGTGAATATTGTGCTATGTAAATTATATCTAAGTTAAGTTGTTTCAGAAAACACTGCAGCCAAGAAAGAGGGTAATAAAGGAATATGATAAACAAATTTTCTGTCATAAATACTACAGTTTAGAAAATGTGAACCAATTACTTGAAATAAAACTACCAAAACAAAGACAAAATAAAATAGATAACCTAAATTGCTTTCAATAATCATTATAAAAAACATTACAAAAGTTGAATTTTAATTAAGAATCTCTGTAATGAAATCTCCAAGCACAGATGGTTTATTGGAGATTAACCACCAGAAGAGCACTGAGGTTTTTCTTCTAGAAAGGAGAAGAAATTCTTCCTCTCTCTTTGTGCAATTAATGTCACACTGAAACCAAAGCTAGACAAAAAGAGCACGTACATATGAACACACACACACCCAGAAATACCAAGAAAAGTGTACGACCTCTCAAAAAGCTGGACAGGAAATTCCTTAACAAAATGTTAGCACATTAAATTCGATGATGTATACAAAAATAGCATTAGCAAATGGAAACAGGTATGCAAGGCTGGTTCTAGATTTGATTTTAAGTCACTAGATTTCAGTGTATCAATAGGCTAAGAAAGATAAATAACATGACCATAACGGTGGAAAAATACATTGTCAAATTTAGTAACCATTTATGACTGAATCTCCCATTATAATAGAAATGAAGGAAAGGCTTCCTCAACCTCATAAAAAGAATCTGCATGGGCAGGAGCGGTGGTTCAGTGGTTACAGAGATTGCCTGGTATTTGCAAGGACACAGGTTCGAACCCCAGCACCGTGTGCACAACAAAGAGTTGGAGCAATGAAGGCCACGTGAAAAACTAAATAAAATTGGTTCTGTTTCTCACTGTTTCTCTCTTTTTTTTTAAAGGAAGAATTTACACAAAATCTACTGCTTCCATTATACTTAACATGTGGTATATTAATATACTCTTTGTAGCTATCCTTTAAGAAATGATAATTTTCAATCTGAAAAATTTATGGGCATAGATATGCATTAAATAGTGATTCCATTGTTCTGCCTGTATTGTATATCTTGATTTGTAGCCATTGTATTTCTTGTTCTACTTCTTCCCATATGAAAACATCTGTCCACATATAATAAAAGCAGGTGGGATCAATGTCCTTTAAGGGACAGCGATTTGGCTGGCATCCTGTTACGTCTTTATGCATGTTACATCATATCCACTGTAGTCATTTCCTGTTGTTGCTATGAACTCATTATCCTACATTTCTGGAAATCAAAAAATCCAAATTGCACCTTATGGGGCTGGATTTGAGATGTCAGCTGGGCTGGCTGCTGTTTAGGCTCTGAAGGTCACCTCCAATCCTTAGCACATGACCCTTCTTTGCCTTCCTCCAACCTTTCCTTCTGTCACCACTTTCCCTTCTACATGCTTTGGCCTTGACATTCTCTTACAAGCACTTTCTGACTACATCAGCCCCTCTGAATAATTTAAGATTATCTCCTTATTTTACAATCCTTAATTGTACCTGCAAAGTTACTTTTTTGATGGGAAGTAACATATTTTCAGGTTCCTGGATTTAGAACATGAACATCTTGAGGGGCCTTTGTTAGGATTATCACAATCACCCTGCCATTGAGCCCCTGTGACAGATGCTATTGATTTTCCTCCAATAGCTTCATAGAGATAAAAGTTTTAGATGGACACAGTACTGCAAGGTACAAATGATATCCCCCCAACTTCTGCTGCACATAAGTGTGGTCAGAGAGCAGTTCAATGTGAACAGAAGTGAGGATACCATGCACCTGAAAATCTTAGAGATCCAGTGCAATATTCCATGCTTCCTTCACCCTGTTGGGGCAACCAGAGAAGCTCATTCTTCATTCCTGTGTGAGGTGTACACCAGGATCCCCACCAACAACCCCAATGCGAAGAATATCACACATGAGGCTGTAGGGCTGTTCATTACTTGAGAATAACCTCGCCCACTATAGCTACACAGCACACTTACACTGTTGGGAAGGGAGGTAAACTGTCGGCTTTCTACCAGGGCAGCAAGCATGTGAGTACACAAAAGGAAATGTGACAACAGAAGATGGGTGAGTCCTACAAGAATCACACGAGAAGTTTCCGGGAAAGATATGCCCATCTAATCAAACATGACCATTATTTATTTTCTTTTGCCACTTTTTATGGCATTGTGATGGAAATTAGGGAAGATAGTTAAATGGCTAAGGACTAGAGGCCCCATTCAACCACACTTAGAGGGTAATCAGTAGAGAAAGATTAATGGGCATGCTCGGGTTCTTCAGACTCAAAAGAACACAAGGATCACCTGTGCGAGCAACTTCTTTGTCCCAGAGACAAGAAAACTAAGAAGTGGGGGTGAGCACAGATGGCAACTAGTTATGCTCTGAAGCCCGTTTTGCACAGATTTTAACCAATGGTTTAGGTGCTTAGTTTCAATGCTTGTTTTGCACAGGGTTTAGCCAATGATGTTGGTGCTTTTCTCAATGCCTGCTCTAATCAAGGCTTATACCCAAAACCAAAATAAATCCCAGCCTAACACACATAAGGTGGTGTCCTGCTTCGAGGTACCCCTCCACATTGCAGAGACTCTACTCCGCTTCCTTAAATAAATCCTACTTCTTTTACTCTTCCCTTCCATGGTTATCCATGGATTTTATTCTTCAAAGTCACGAGACAAGAACCCAAAATATTGGCGCCAAAATCCTGGGGTGAATTTCCATGCTAAGGGCTGCAACGCATTGCTCAAGAGTAGAGGGGGAAGCCCGGCTCTTAGCTGGGAAGCTGCTACTTCTATTTCAGCTGCAGACACCTGCAGGCAGCGGAAATCTCCAGTTTTAACTGGGAATAGCTGCAAACACTAAAAATGGGCCATTTTGGCTGCTGGAATCTACGGTGAGCCCAGACTCCATTCACCAGCGGGAGCAGAGAATCCAGCCTCATCTCAAAAATCCCCAGCATCAATTGCATAAAGAACTATTATATCCGTATTGCAATGACAAGGGGAACCAAAAACCTATTGGCATTACAAATAAAATCTCTGACATTATTGAGCTGCTGAACCAATCTTGTTAAACACTTGAGTATGGTTGTTTCATTATGTGGGAAAATAATATTTTGGCTACTCTCAACGAGTGTTCTATTACTTAAAATTGAAAGCATACAGTATTTGACATACAGAAAATTCTCCCAAAATCTGATGCTTCAAGGACCAGATAGATTCAGAAGAGATATGTTTTCTGATAAATCCTTTGCTAATCAAACTATTGTTACTCTTTCCATAAATTCGGGAAACATTTCTTCAGATTCACACTCAGTTTCTTGATAGCAAAAGGTTATTCTCCAAATCCAGAGATTGATGTTGGAAAGATTCACGTGTATATGGCAACACAGACACACATATACATGCCCAAGATAGCAAAGTATAGTGAGAATAATATTTTATTTTTCAATTAGATTTCATTCTAAGTGCAAATATTGACTTTAAAACCAGAGGCATGTGTAGCAATTGGATGTCTTCACTTCACACAGATATATGTATATATGCAATAGTGACATATACATATATTATAAAAGAAGATTTGTTACTAAAAATGAACTTAAAAGGTAACTAGAACACATCTAATTTTTCCCCTTTATGTCCACAAAATTCCCTGAGAATTATCAGTGAGGTAGAGGAGAGGGGAATAAGTGTTCATGTTTCTCTGTAGATTTGACATTTTCCAATTCAACCACCTTTCGGTCTTTCATGTTTACCTGATAGTGTACAATGATATTTTTATTTAGTTTAGTATTCAGTTAATTCTTTCCTTAATTAGTATTGAGAAAATATCCCAGTAACAAACCATGAAAAGACAAATATTGAGATGAAATTGCAGGTTCCATCTGTGATAACAAAAAGCTAAAAACTGTAATTTTTCTTTATATGCCACTTTTTACCAAGTTGTATGAGAAGACAATACCACTAACAGTTTCAGGGTTATGTGGGTTTCTTGAAAATGCAGGCCCAGTGTGATCTCTTTCCAGAAAACAGAGAAACCTAAAGAACAATGCAAAGCATTGCAGAACAGGGTTGCGCTCTGACCGTCAGAGTCTGAAAAATCTGTCAGGGCAGGACTAAGAGGTCACTTGGTTTAGGCTACAGCATTGCAAACTGCATCCTTCATTGTGATGATAACAAATAAATCCCTTTAGGTGCTTGTGCCCTGAGACCACTAAGCAGTCCCTAAACTCTACTGGTGCAAATTGGCAGCAAGTTGTAGATTTCTGTTTTGTTTTGTTTTGTTTTGTTTGTTTTATTTTCCTCCTTCCCCTGGTCACTTGCTTCACTCTTGATAGCTGTTGAACTCAGAGATGCCACTTATCTGCTCTGAGTCCCAAGAGACAGCATATACAATCTCTGTTTCTAGTCTGGTTCAGGATTGCAGGAATTGTTCAATTCAAATAAAAATCCTTTGAAAACCAAACTCGATCTAACAAGCGGAAGCGTATCCAAACAGGATTTTCTGCAGAATGAATTATCTCATACTATTTATTATTGAGAGGCTCTCATGTTGTGCTATACTACATGAGAACCTCTCTTAATAATACAGGAAGGGAGGGGCTGGAGTGGTGGCTTGGTGGTTACAGCACTTGCCTGGCATGCCTGAGTACACAAGTTCAAACCCCAGCACCCATATGCACAACAATGTGTTGGAGCAATGAGAGCTACATGAAAAACTAAATAAAAATTGTTTCTCTCTTTCTCTCACTATCTCTCTCTCTCTTTTATATGCATATGAAGGGGATTAAACACCTATCAAGGAGAGAAAGGAAAAGAGAGTGAAGGAAAGAAAAATAATTCTTTTTGGAGATAATTAGGACACAGGCTAACTGACTATTATCAAAACCATATATGGAATTCATACTTAAGTTGTATTATTACACACTTTATATTATTTTTGTAGCACATATATCTTGAAATGAAATTCCCTCCTACTCTGTAGTTCAAATTAACCTTAGAAGTAATTGCATACATTTTGCAATATACTTTTACAATACTAAATCTATTTATGCTAGCATTGCTTAAGTAGCCCCATAGCATGGTCTGTAAGCATTTCCTAATTTTCATTTTCTTTTCTTCCTGGGCACTGTTGCAGGTAGGTGTAGCCTTTGGCCTGGCTTTGGCTAGTGGATTGTGTAAACTCTCTCCAGAGCAGGCCTATGCAAATCTTTCTCACTAAGTCTGCTGCACTTCCTCTGACTAGCAGCTGAAAGCAAAGGATCATATAGTGAGCCCAGAAGGTATTAGAGCTACATGAAGCAAAGAATTTGAATCCCTGAAAAAACCACAGGAAACCATCCCCCTGCCTAGGAATATCTGCAATAGATGATAATAAGCACTATCAGGGAATAAACTTTTATCACATTAGGACAAGTAAACTTTGTATTTTTTAAATATAGCCCTTAGTATTGCTTTCCATAACAAAATCATAACTTAGAAGAAGCTTCCTAATCTTATATGCAAATTTTTCCAGTGTTTTCCAATATCAATTTACTTTAGATCTGATATCCAGGGATAATCTTTGCATTTGAAAGAAATACTGTCATTGAGACACAGGTGCATTAGGGCAGGCTTTATAGTATGAGATTAATGTGTATATGCTTTGTCCCCTTATAGGAAAACTCCAAACACAGATAAATAAGTCCAGGTACTGAGTTCAATATTAAACACAGAGGGTCTTGCAGAATTGATGTCTTTCTGTACCCCTCCCTTTAAGCTTTGACCTACAGTGCATAGATTCACCTATAGTTTTGAGGCAAAATCTCTCCAAATATCTGTAGTCTTAATCAATACTACAAGTTGCCTTTTTTGGAAACATAAAATGCCAAATCCTTTATGTTTCAACCATTCAACCATTGAAACCACAAAAATTTATTATAAGAAAAGGTCAACAGTCTGATGCTGAGAAAAATATTGACTTGTCCTGAGAATGAAAGTGATCAAATTATATTGTGTGCATGCACAAATATTTAAAAACAAATCCTACCTTATGAATGATTTCAATGCGCCAATAGACAATGTAAAAACTACAACTTGCGTTTGACGTTGGCAATCTTGAGTGCCTTCACTTGGTAATGCAATCTTCACAGAAATCATACCAAGAGGCTTGTTATTGTTACCCCAATTTTACTTTTGAAGGGAGCTCAGGAGTAGCCACAATTGCATATTTGTTGCACTAAAAGAGTTGGGTGTGAAACCTTGGTTTTGTGATTCTAGGATTAAGATTTCCATCAGCTAATACAGGCAAGGGACAAAATGTTTTAAAGAAGTTCAAAATAATATACTTCAATATTTTCCTGAATAAGTTAAGAGACATTCTAGGAGAAAATATCACCAGAGCCTTTAATGAGGATAGAATGTAGACAGGGGTGAACTGGGGAGACATTCAAGAAAGAAGAATTAACATTTCCTGGGGTTGACATGTTATGGACATTTTTCAAAGAAGCAAATGATGTGTATTTTGTTTGTAATACAGAGTAGAGGCAGGGGTATTTTGAGTAATGACAAGTTTGGCGACTTCTTGTAGAAGTCCTTGAATGCTGCTTTAAAAAATGAGTACTTAATTTGTGAGGCAATGGAGCATCCTGGATAAATTTAATAGGGGACATTTGTCATTAACACCATGCCTCCCAGAAATGTATCTGAATGTTGAGAATACAAATTGCAATAGCTGTGACAAGAGTGCTTCTCATAGCAAACAAGAAGACATAAAATCTCAGTTATGAAGACGCTGTGGTATAAATCTTCTGGTGCCTCTGCCTCCCCCATTCATATGTTAAATCCCAACCCCCAAGGGGATGATATTAGAGTATGGGGTCTCCTTGGAGTGATTAATTTACGAGTGCCAAGGATTCCTAAGTGAGCTTAGTTCCCTTTCAGAAGAGTATATTTTATTTTTTTTTTTATTTTTAAAGAGAGAGGGAGAGTGAGAGAGAGTGAGAAAATCAATTTTTTTTTAAAATTTACTTTTTAACATGGCCTTCATTGCTTGGACACTTAGCTGTGTAGGTGGTGCCGAAGAGTATAATTTAAATAACATGTTTCTCCTTGTGAGGAAAGACCAGTATTCATGAACCAGTGAGTTGTGCTCCCATTAGACACCAAATCTGACCTTGCTCACGGAATTCTCAGCCTTCAGAACTGTGAGCAATAAATTTCTGTGTTTACAAGCTAACCACTTTTGTTACAGCAGTCCAGAAAAATCCAAGACAGATAGCAATCATCCAGGTATTCAAGGCATAATGACACTCTGTAAGCTATGTCCTGGGATAGAATTTGTCCTAAGCATTCAAGTATATTGATGACTGTGACGGACATAGTCCTGTCCTTATGATAATTAAACAAGACCTTAGAATAGAGCATGGCAAAAATATCATATAAGAAAGGCAGAATGTTATGCAAATATAATGAAAAATTAATAACATGGACTTCAGGATCAAAACGATTTTCTGGGAAATGGTACATAATTTAGGAGTCTGTTTATCCTGGTTTTTCCAGAACAGTTCCTGCTTATTCCTGTTCTCTGGGTGTAATTATTACTAATACCGTCTGTTACTCTCTAAAGAATCCTAGATCACACAACAAATTATGTGGACCATTTGTCTAAGTGAAAACAGGAAAGAGTTGTAGTTTATTACTGTTGCCTGAAAGTTCAGAATGATTGAAAACATGAGAAAAGATGGAACTTAACTTGCGATTGAGATGTAGAAACTAAAGAAATTTCTCAAGGATGTTGTCCTTTACAATGGACACAGTGGGGAGGGGTTTGAAGGTCAAGAAGAAAAGAATAGATTTGACTTTAGAAATATCACTCTGATTGGTCTGTGAAGAATAG
Source organism: Aplodontia rufa (assembly GCA_004027875.1). NCBI lineage: Eukaryota > Metazoa > Chordata > Mammalia > Rodentia > Aplodontiidae > Aplodontia > Aplodontia rufa. Next base: position 3,931 of record PVKS010042996.1, on the reverse strand, counting down.
ATTTCAGGGATTTGCTCGCGATGGCAGAATGATTATGGTAGAAAACCCTGTTAAACCCTTTCAGAAAGGCATAGATGACAGATGATGGGAGACTAATCCAGGACGCTGGCAGTTTTCTGAAATGAAGAATTTGGATGGAACTTCACAATTAGAATTTGCAGAAATTGGAGGCCTGTTGGAATTTGGTGGGTGAGGGGTAAGAATATCTAGACATGAACAGTGCTTTCTGACTTCAGCAACTGAGTGGTTGATGGACCTATTCTTGAGTCAATGAGAGGAAAAGAAAAGGAGACATTTGAAATATTTTGCAGAGAAACTTGTTCAACTAATTGAATCTAATGAATGAGGACAAAAGAGAAATAGTGGATGGGTTATAATTTGAAACATGCCTGGTTTGAAAAAAAACCACATAATGTAGAATATTCAGAAGGAAGAGGTTGCCTGGATGATGAGTTGGGTTGTGGTCTGCTCAGAATAGTTTAGGGGCATGAAAGAAATTAGTTTTATATTGTATTTTCAAAGATGATTAATTCTGGAGCTGGCTTAGCACTTAAGGTGCTTGCCTCCCATGTGCGAGTACATGGGTTCAAACCCCAGCACCACGTACACAACAAAGTGTTGCAGGAACGAGAGTCACATGATAAACTACATAAATTTTATTTTGTCTTTTTCTCTCTCTCTCTCCCACTGTCCCTCTCCTGAAAGAAAGAAAGAAAGAAAGAAAGAAAGAAAGAAAGAAAGAGGAAGAAAGAAAGATGTTTACTTCTATCAGACCATGAGAAAGTGCCTCTGGATTGCAAGAGATGGATTGGAACTAGATATGTAAAAACAACAGATATCTATCTGGTACAAAATGTAAATGTCCTGGATGTGGATAGTTTCTAAAGAGGCTGTAGTGATAACATATTGGGGCACAGAATTTCATGGGGAGTAAAACCATTGCTTATTTCTATGTTATTTGCCAAAGAAGGAGTTTTGGGCATGTGCTTTTCAATGCCAAAGAAGACTCAAGGAACTTTTGCATATTTACTAATTCTTTTGATCTTTGCTTTTTCATTTTTTTCATTGGTTTAATTGCAAGTTGTTAAACCCCGGACCCAGAACATGCTAAGCATGTACTTCACTGCTGAGCTACACCCCCAGCCTGAAATTTGCTATCTTAATTTGGTCGTTTGAACACAAAAGATCTCTGGGGAAACATTTTAACAAGAATGAAAGAGATGAAAAACTGAATGTAAAACTTTAAAGACTGAAAGCATTATGGAGAAGTAGTGGAAAGAATAATTTTCTTCTTCACTATCATTGTTTTAAAGTGTAGAGGAAATGATGTAGACACAGGGTACAGCAGACGTCTAAGGATTTAGAGCCAGGCCTGAAAGTGGCACTTGTTTCCATCAACTATCACCTGAGCTCTGACTGGCAAGGCTTGGGAAAGAAGACTTGCAGAGGACCTGCGGAGAGAATGAAAGAGAACTTTGTGAGCTCAGATGGTTCACTGAAGACACTCACCAAAGACACTGGCATGGGACAATAGCACTGCTTTCATTTCATGTAAGGGGAAACTGAATTTTAGGGAGTGCTTAGGCAACTTGCCCAAGGTCACCCAACTTATTGAACTGGCTGTGTCTGAATCAGGAAATTAGAGCATACCATCTGCAGAGGTGACAATGAGGGCCATGGAAGCCTTCATCAGTTAGGGAGAAAGCAAGTACACATGACGTAGGAGGAAGCTCCCTGCAGAGGGGTTCAAGCTAGAAACATAGGGCTCCTTCCATAGACTGCCCCAGATTTAAGTCCCATTGGCTTCACTCATTTACTCAGAAATGAGCATTAGGTGCACACCAACCATCAGACTGACCATTCCAGAAGTTGTGATGGAACATGTATTTTGTCTAGCAGAAAGATAGCAGTATAACCACAGGTGTTGGTTCCATTGAACCAACCAGGCCAAAAAGTCAAATAATATATTCAGAAGATGCAGGTTGACTTAGTGTTAAACCAAAGAAAGAACTAAAGAATTAGCATGCAATTCTACTACATTGGGGTGTAGCTCGGCAGCACAGTGCTTGTCTAGCATGTGGGAGGCACTGGGTTGGAAGCCCACTAGCACAGCAAATGAAATAAATAGACAAATTTGAACAGAAACTATAGACATTTCAAGGATCTAGATAACAAATTAATGGAGTGCCTCTTCAGTGTGGAACTATTAGGATAAATGGACTCTGAACACTTCCAGCTTTTATGGACCTTAAATCCAGGAAGAGGAATTTTAATTCGGTTAGATTATATCCCAACTTCTTGGCTGAGATTCCTTAAAGGAAGGACCCAATAAGTCTAAGAAATATTTAAAATCTTGATGCAGTTATTAGAAAAATAGATGCAAAACAGACAAACAGCATCAGAGTTAGACAAAAAAATCCAACACTAAAATATTAAATTAATTTTATTTATTAATCAATTTTATTTAGTGTCAAAGTGTGGTAAATCGGTGACTTAAATAAAGAGAGTGACAGGATAGAAAAGGGTTGGGAGGGGGCAATGTCCCCTTGAGGAAGTGGTTTGGGGGAAGCTCCTCTGAGCCCCCTGGTGTTTGAGCTGAGGCCTCAGAACACAGGATCCTGGGACAGGAGCAGAAAATGCACTTCATGGCTAAAATGCAGTCAGGGCAATAAAGGAGCAGAGGAGTGTGGGAGATTCGAAAGCTCAAGCTTCATTCAAGAGGTTGTATTTCAAAGAAGGCCATGTTTACTCCCGGGTGACAAACCAGCGGGTTCTTTAATTTGCTGAAAGGGAATACAAATTCCTCTTGTCTTTTGCCTACTATAGAAGCAGCTCTAACAACTCTGTTTTTTCTAGAATTTCATCATCAGGGCAGCCCACTTGGGTGGGTTCCAGTCATTAGTATGAGGTCCGATGTGTCCCATGCCCTTGCCAGCTCTTTTGGAAGAGAACTTTCCATTTCCAGAGGGATCTAGCAAATTGGGAAGAAGACGAGTGTGTTCCTTGGGATAACTCAACCTGAGACCAGACTCACCCAAGCAGCTTCCTACCCACAGGGCCTGGGGCAGGTGACTCAGCCTCTCTGATCCCAGGGGGCTCATCTTTAAAAGAGAGAGAAAGATACTAACTGCCAGCATTCTCGAATGGACTAAATGAAATAACATATGTTAAGCATTTATTTTAGGTCCCCAAACGCTGAAGGGCTCATAATCGGCAACACGGAGAAAAGAGTGTGTGGAGTGTGAGCCTCAGGTGCACAAGAAGAACGCCAGGCGATCTGCTTGAGCAGGGACAGAGGGCCACGCCAGACTTCTCCATTCCTGCCACAACCAGATAATTCCTTACATTATCTGGAAATTTAGCAACATTAGAAAATATGCATCCATGTGCTTGACTTCTATGATTGTGTTTTACTTAAATAGGCATATCTGCTGGATTTTGTGCAAATGTAACAGATAAAATTTAATTAAAAATTAATATTGTCTTTATAAAGGGTTGAAAGTATATAAAAAACAAACAAGTATAAAATGCAACATAAGATCCAAAGATAGAAATTCTTAATCAGCTAATACACTAAGCCACCTTTATAAGCATGAGTTTCTTTTATTCAAAAGTCAATTTGTTCTAAGAGTGAAAGCTATTAAAATACAGAAAAGTGCTGTAAATTAAATAAAAATGAGAAAAAAGGAAAATAAACAAAAAATATGAAATGGAGTCACAAACAAGGGAGATATACATCCAAAAGCAAAGGATCGAAAACCAAATAATTACAACAGGCCAATGATATAAATTAGTGACATTAATCAGTGTGGGGCAATGTGGGTAGTCAACACTTTGGTCAATCAGTTTCTTTAAAAATCCTCCTACTATTAAATCATGTGTGTCGGGAGCGGGATCCGCCATGCCAAGATGGCGCCTGAGGCTAGGGCGC
>PVKS010042995.1:0-15123 GCA_004027875.1 Aplodontia rufa | reverse complement strand
GCAGGCATGAGCCCTTTTACACGAGGAAGGAGCCAACCAGGACTCTTCCAGGAATCTCTCTCTCATCTCTGAAGCACTTCCGTCCCCTATGATTAGTTAATGTGTGTTTACTGCTCGCTGTGCTCTCGTAAACAAGTGGCTTTTCTTCTCACCCCTTGATTCAGGAACCCAGTAATATGGTAAGTCATGGTCCCCAGAGGAGTACAGGAGAAAATAGAAAAATTCATGTGACGGAAGGGACATGAGAACAATAAAATCAGAGGACTTTTATACATTTTTTGATGCAAGACTGTTCCGCCTGGATACTGTTTCAGGCAGGAAATCCCTCTGCAGTGTGTTTGCCTTGTGTGTTCCGGCTTTTTCTCCATTTCTTGTGTTAACTTTGTAGTAGCTGACATTGTTGTTATCCTGCTACATCCCATTATAAAAAGATTCTTTCTCAGTCTGAGTTGAAATTTGCCTCTTCAGTATTTCATTCCCTCATTTTCTTTCCCTGAGGTGCCCTGGAGCAGATGTCTAGCTCCTATCCTAAAGATGTCACTACAATTTCTGGAGGAGACTGTCCATGCCTTTCTCTGTCTATTGGTCCCATGGGTCTCCTCAGGTCAAGGTCCCTGTGTCATACACCATGCCTCACAAAGTCCGAGTTCCCCAGACCCATCCTCAAATGACTTCCTGTAAAGCCATTGTGAATTTTCTCTTTAATATGTGGCATCCATAGCAAATGAATAAATAAATAAATAAAAAGAGACCATTTTATTGTTTTTTATTTTTATTTTTTTAAGAAAGAGGGACAGTGAGAGAGAAGGAGAGAAACAATTTTTATTTAGTGTGGCCTTTGTTGCTCCGAGACTTCATTGTGTACGTGGTGCTGGTTTGAACTCGTGTACTTGCACATGCCGTAAGGGCTGAGCCACCGCTCCGGCCCCAACAGGAGACCATTTTAAATAATTAAATTGGCAAGTGTTTAAAAAAATTAATTCCAAATGGAGGAATCATCTCAGAAGCGATCTCTGACCTCCATGAGATATCCATTTAACTCAGGGGTTTTTCTGGGGGAAACAGCAACATGGTGAACCCAAGCTGGGCATCCATGACGTGGCATCAGCCCTGGATAACTAAGTATATATACATTGGTTCTTGAATGTTTGATAATGTTTCCCCCTCAATTGTAACTCTATATCCATCTAATAAAAAAAAAAAAAGAAGAAAAAATCAAAATAGAAAAAAAAAAAAAAGAAAGCAGCGTTCGGGGAGAGGGCAGACTTTTGATTCTCACTAGACAGGCTGAAGGCAGGTGCTACAGAGGCAAGGGCCATTTCTCTTATTTCTTTGTGCACACTCAGGATGTTGAACAGGGCTCTGCTGAAGCAGTATTCCGTAAATCTTACAGACTGACCTCTACGAGTCTCTTAAAAAATAATAAAAATGCCATTTAACTCAGGTTCTAGGTTAGAACACCGGCCCGTGGTGCTCCCTGGCCAGTGATAATAAACTCATCAAATAATGATGCCAACAATTGGACAAGCTTGCTAACCCAGCTTAGAGAGATCAATGCTGCTAAATTTGCACAGAGGAAATCTAGCCTGCTGTCTAAAATCAAACATGTGGATGTTATAATCCAGCATCAGGTCAAGCACCAGGAAGGAAAAGGAAATGGTGAGAAACATTAATTGGTGATTAGATGCAAGGGATGTTATAGTCCACTGGGAGCAGTTACTGGGGTATGCAATAATCCCCTTTTATCCTCAGTTTTACTTTCTGAGGTTTCAGTTACCCAAAGTCAACTGTGGTCTGGAAATGTTTGATGGAAAATTCCAGAAGTAAAATAAAGCAATGAGTTTTGAATTTTGTGCTGTTCTGAATAAGTTAATGAGATCTTACTCTGTTCCTTGTGGGAGGTGAACCATCCCATTGCCAGTGTATCCATGCTGTATACCCTATCTTCCCGTTAGTAACTTCATAGTCATCTTGCTTATCTGGTAGATTGTCATGATATTGCAGTGCTTATGTTAAAGTGACTCTTATACTTAACAATGGACTCAAAGCACAAGAGAAGTGATTCTGGTAATTCAGATATGCCAAAGAGAATCTGTAAAGAACTTCCTTCAAGTAAATTGGTCTGCTAAAACGTTTTGAAAGAGAGACACTATACTCACATAATTTTTATTACATATTTTATAATTTTTCCATTTTATTATTATTACTAAATACCTTACTGTGACTAATTTATAAATTCATCCTCATCGTAGGTATGTATATGTGGAGAAAAGCATAGTATATATAGGGTTTGATGGTATGTGCAGTTTCAGGTACCCACTGGGGGTCTCTGAACCCCTCACCCATGGGTTAGAGGGCATACTGCATTCTCTCTCAAGGGGTGCCAGAATACCTGCCCTACGAAGATGGGTTAATGTTGATGGCTCAGGCTCCTCTCAAGAAGAAATGAGAACAAGAACTTTGAAATAAGGACATTTGAAACATTTATTAAACAATTATTTTTAAGTAAAAAAATTAATTCCCAGAACTTGGGGGAGTGAGTTGAGATATCAAAAGTGCATATCTGCTCAACACTTTTTTGAAAGTAATGTTTGTCTCACAAGCACTAAAAATGTTATTACCATTTGGATGCAAATTTTCTTACAGGAAATGATCTAAGAAGTAATAACTATGAGATCAAAGATTTTCAAATAACATTTTTACAGAATTCTTTTATTTAAGCTCCCCTTTTAAAACAGTTTATTAAGGTATAAATGTTTATTAAGGTATACAATAAACTGCACATATTTAAACTATGCAATTTGATCCATTTTTCTGCTGCATTTATTTTGTGAATGTTTTGGTGTTTTTAATAAATCATTCCCTAACCTAAGGTAAGAGAAAATTTTCTTTTTATGTTCTAGCACTTTTATAGTTTTAGGTTTCATATTTAGATATTTGATCAATTTTGAATTTTTTGTATATATTTCAAATTCAGATGGAGGTGAGGTTTAAATTTTTTTCTTTTGCACATGGATACCTAATTGTTCCAACAATTTGTTTAAAACTATCCTTTCTCCTTTGGATTTTCTTTGCACCATTCTTGATGATCCATTGAGCTTGCATATGTATTTATTTCTGGATTTTCTATTGTGTTCTATTGATATTGATCTATTCCTTTTTTTTTAAATATAGTTTTCCCAAAAGTATAATGCAGTAAAATTTGATTGAAAAATTGGAAGGACAACCAAGAAACAGACAAAATCACTCCAAACACAACTATTTAGACATAAATATGGTCAATTTGTTTCTAGAAGTAATCTTTAGTCCCTTAAGAAATTATAAAGTAGCAATTTATCATCTTTCCTTTCTTCCTTCTTCACTTCCTCCCTTCCTCCCCTCTATAGTGGTGTTATGGTTTGGATTTGAGGTGTTCCCCCAAAGCTCCTGTTAACACAGGAATGTTCAAAGGTAAAATGATTAGATTATCAGAACTGTCGCTCAATCAGTCCATCCTAATTTGAGTGGACTGAGAGTGGCAACTTTGGAAGGTGAGTTGTGGCTGGAGGAGGTAAGACACTGGGAGTGTGCCCTGGAAGGGTTCATTACTGCTGCCCCTTCCCCTTTCTCTCTCTGCTTCCTGGCCACCATAAACAGAGAGACATTCCTCTGACGCGCTCTTCTGCCATGATATTCTGCCTCACTTTGGTCCAGAGCAGTGGAGTCAGCAGACCATGAACTGAACCGCCGAAAGTGTTTCCTCCTTTATGTTGTGTTTGTCAGATATTCTGGTCACAGTGACCAAAAACTGACTAACATAGCTGGTTTATAGTTGAGTAAAAAATCCATTAGGTAACCATTTTTCCTCATCTCTCCTTTCTCCTTCTATCTTTCTACTCTCTCTCTTTTCCTTCTTTCTTCAGTGTCAAGTGTTGGACAAATTACGCATGGTTTATGTCCATGAAAGTGTGTGTGTGTGTGTGTGTGTGTGCGCGCGCGCGCACGTGCGCATGCATGTGCACTTATGTCTTAGGGCTGGGTGCAGCTAGAAGATTGGTTAAATTCAGGGATATTGATAATATATATTACATCAAATTATATAAATTAAATTATCATAATATATATTATCAATACCCCTGAATTCAACTGAAATACATGTATATATATATACATATATAGTGATAGATAGATAGATAGATGTCTCTATATATACAAAAAATCTCTCCAGGGTAATTTGAGCCAGGTTTCTTAATGCCTGAAAAAGGAGTTACATATATGGAAAGTGGGCAGTGGTGAGTGTGAAAGGATTTTGTATTTGCCCCTTGGATCGAAAGAGGATAGTTTAAATATATACAAATAAATATGCATGCAAATTAATATATACAAATGCATCTATATGTAAATCTATATGAGACTATGCACATATATCTATAAAATTTTTCTTAATCTTATATAATTAATATTTTGCTATTTTTTTTAGTAATTTGAGAGTTAATTTCCGACAAGACGCCTAATTATACCTTGATGCTTTATTGTGTGGTAAAAAAAATTCATGATACTTTTCCTACATAACCATATTATAACTACCAAGATCAAGAAATTTACAGTGTTTGAAATATTTTACACACACTTGGACACACTCACTATCCGGGAGGGACAAGAACAAGTGAAATCTCAATAGCACCAACCTCAAGTAGCTCCCAGATCTTGGTTCCTAAATACTATTTTCCACCCAAAGGAAGCAGGGATACTTGTATAAAAGTGTGATGCCAGAGTTGGGGTAGGGAAATACCAGTTGAGCCTGGAATACCTTCTGTGTCTGCAAGTAAGACAATGCATGAAGAATGATGGGTACATGATAAAAGGACACAGGAGCCAAGTTGAAAGGAATCCCACTTGACAAGTCTGGGACAATTTGAGAATCAACATATACAATTTTACAGTGCTACCCATTATAAAATAGGAACCCAGGAATCCACACAGATTAGAAAAATAAATAAATGGGGGAGAAGGAAAAGCTAATCTTTTAGGAGAATGCTTATTGACAAATGTAGACATAATTTCAAAATAGTTTCTAACAAAGTATTTATTAATTACTTAAATAGAAACACAAATACGTACAATTAAAGAAATCTGTATGATTTACTTTACAATAGAAAACCTGGCAGACATCATCTTATCGAAGAATAAAAGATAACATTACCAGTAACAGTGACGTCGGGTTTTGTGGATGTCGGGTTTGGGTCCTCTTGGAGTTGAAGGACGAAACTGAGGGACACTGAGGCAAGCAGAGCAAGTAGAGTTTATTTAAGAAGGATAGAAAGTAAAAGCTTCTCTAGGAAAAGGGAGGCTTGGAGCTGTGCACTCGTATGAGGGGATACCACTTCCTTTTGAAGATTTTCTTCCCTTGATTAATCATTGCCTTCCCTCCCCCATGCCTACGAGTCTGAGTGCAAAATTCTGGTCTGATCTAGTTGTTTGTCACATATCCACAGAGCATCTTTATCGGCAGAAGGGAAGTCTCTGTCTGGACCGCCCTTGTTAGCGAAGGGGGATGTGAAGCTGATATACACCTCTGCTTATGTAGGGCAATGGATGGTCTTTGCCCCCCCTCCCAAAATGACCATCAGCTAATTTTCTCCTTATTGACCCAAGTCATTCTGCCTACAGTGACTGACCAACTTTTTCTGTTTCAATGGGACAATTAATGTCTGTGTCTTCTGATCTGATGCACCAAGGAAAGCACACATCAGTTGTCTAGTATTGCTGCCCCCAAATGCAAACATTATGAGGAATCATCAGGCAGAGCTCAGCTGAGAGGCATACTACAAAGTAACTGGCCTGGGCATTTGAGAAAATTCAAAGTCTTGAAAGACAGGGAAGGCAGTAGTGGGAAACAAGGTCAGAGCAGCAACCACAGTGCCCTGACTGGCCAGGATGTGCGCAGACGGCTAACAGACCAGAGTGGAGGTCCTGAGATTTTACCCTACATGTACACTAATAAGTTAGTCTGCCACAGTGTCATGGATAATAACAAAGGACACGAGGCTTTTAATGCTGAGATGAAGGACAGTTTATTATTCACAGTAATAGCAGTAGCTAGAGAATCAGTATCTGCCCTGGTTCCCAAGTCCTACAGGATGATACAAGAGGGTCAGGTGATCCCTGAAACATGTTGTGGGTTCCTGAGCTTAGAAATCCCAACATTTTTATAATGGTTACAAGAAAACATTTTAGTCTCTTCCATGGAAGGAGGATTTATCTTAATTATTAAATAAAAACTTCCTCTCCTCTGGAAGACCTTATCTCTGTTTTCCAAGATTGTTTGCTGTATAAACATTCCTGAGAAGATAGAGTGGAACAAAGGCTGTTAATGCCTCTGCTCACAATACATAACTGTGACACCTGTGGAGAATTTTTCCTAAATAACGCCCACCCCCACCCTTTGCCTCCATACCACCTTTGCTTGAGGCAAATTTTCCTGTGAATTTCTACTCCATCTGATGAATCTGACCAGAGGAGCTGGAACTACATCTGTTTAAGTAGTATCATGTGCTTAAGCAGTGAGTCACTTATGCCTCTGGGAAGGTTTTCCAAGCAAACAAAGAGTAGTCTCCTATTTAAAACAGACTCCTCCATGGTCTGAGACTTACAAGATCTGCTGGTTATGTTTGTTAACCATTCTAGGAGGCAATTCATTATGTTTCTGGGAGAGAAGCAAATTAATACTTGGTGTCCACTCAGTAAGTGCAATCTTAAGATGCACAGAGCACCCCTAGAAAAACCAGGGTTGTTGATAATTGTTGGGGACCCTCAGGAGAATCTACATCAGCGGGGCTGTGGATCTCAATGACAATATTTACAATGTGGACTTCTGGCTAGTAAGATGGTTCGTAGTTAAATTTTAGCATTTGAAACTTGTCCTTTATTTTGGAAAGACTGAATGTGGGATGTCCTGTCCAACCTGTCCTGTTTGTCCAGGCCAATAGCTGAGTAGTATTTGTGAAGGGGTGGCCAAGGAAGTGAATAAGACATCCAGAGGCGACAAGTGTTTTGTCTGCTTTGTTTTGTTTTCATGTGAAGTATAGAGCAAAGCCTGTCCCTTGCTATTTCCAGTGGAGTTCTTGGTAAGGTTAAAGGGGAGGACTATCAAATTGTGGTTAGAGCTGTCTGATAGAACTATGTTGTTATAGTTAAGAGGCTTGAGCAATGTGGGAGAGTGGCATCAGGGATTTTCCTTGGAGAAGAAACTTCCAGGTGTGATTATGAAAAACAAAGTCTCATTACTTTGTGCCTCTCTCCACTGGATATCTCAGGGTCTAAGGTGTTCCCACCTTGGGTACCAGGTTACTGCTCTCCTTTCCATAACTTTACCTCTTTTCCAATCATGCCCTATTCACCATAATCCCTTTTGTCCGGAGGGTCAGGTGCAAGAGGGACAGCATATTTTAACAAATCCCACAGAGATCCCTTATGTCCCCCACTTCAGCCTGCACAGGTGACCATAGGTGGACTTGGTGAGCAGAGTTCTTAGCCAAGTGTTCATTACCCTTGTGATCTAGGACCATGCCAGTCTACCAGGGCATGCTTCCACAGAAGAGTGTGCCACCCCAGCTGGTAGGTGTCATCATTAAGGAAATGCCGAAGAATGGTCAGGACAGAATCACGAATTTTGAAAATATTTCTGGATAATCCTCCACCTCCTTTATCCAGGTCATTACCGAGGAAGCAGCAGAGAGATGATCTCTTTCTGGGGCAGACTCCATTCAGTGACCAAAGTGCTTTACTAAGTTATGTGGACTAGGAAGAGGTGAGAGAGACAGAGAGACAGAGTCAGAACTATTTTTTAATTAAATTTTTCATTTTGAGGTAATATTAGATTCACATGTAGGTGGTAGAAATAAAATGAAGATATCTCGTGCATCCTTTACCCAATTTTCCCAATGTTAACTTTACAGTATAGTATCCCACCAAGATCCCATGGATACGGCTGAGCTACAGAAAATTTCCATCACCACAAGAATTCTTGATATTGCCCTTTTGTGGATGATGCAGTTCCTTCCCATCTCACTCCTCCTAATCCCTGGCAACCACTCATCTATTCTCCATCTAGGATACTGCATAAAGAAAAAAATCACATAGTGTGTATGGAAAGCATCCGGCCTTTCACAGTAAACATAATGTTAGCTGCAGGTGTTTTGTAGGTATTCTTCATCAAAGTTTGGAACATCTCTATTTTCTATCAGAATTGTAATTTATTTGTTAATTTGAGAGAGAACAATTTCTTAGATCTTTTGGTGCCATCCCCAAGTACTTCGTTCCTATGGTGCCAGTGTGTGATCATGCACAGATATCTTTGCTTAGGATCAGGAAGAAAAATAATCCTCTTTTTCCTGAGGTTAGGGAGAAGGAGAGATTAGAGAGGAGGAGGGAGAGATGAAGGATCATGTCCATTTAACAATTAATTCACAGTGGCAGAACATCAAGGACTATATTCAAAGAATAAAGTTACATTTTCCCATTGTTAATTTCTACATTCCATTTCTATGGAAAAGAGAGTGACATCTGTTGGGTAGAAGTTGACCTAGGCAACACCATTTTGATCCATATCCTCCATCTTAGAATGGGTCACTCATGGTTATTCTGACTCACCTGCCCCTAAACCCTGGACAGCACTCCACCATCATGTAAAAAACAAAAACAAAAACAAACAAACAAATCTAAACGCTCCATCTTCATAAGAAAGAACTCTTCCCTGACCACTCCCTAGCAATGGCTTAATCCCTTCCTCCCCCCACACCATCTATGTCTATCCGCAGGCTATAAGGGGAAGACAGGTTCCAACCTTCACTGGGCCCCCATCTGCAGGTTTCTCCGAAATAAACATGTGTTACTGTGAGCTGCTCTCTTTTTCTTTTATTTCCTCCATTCGCTTCTTTCCTTACAACACCAAGTCCTTGTTCCTTATCAGGTGGGGCATGGACAGTTAAGGGTATTCAGTATCAGGGCTGTCCAGAGATCCACGGTGGCAGTTGGTGGGTGATGGGATAATGCATACATAGGGAAGGAATCATCCTAGGACAATAAACAAGACAGCAAAATATTACCTTCTTTTTTTGTAAACAATCAGCACAAAAATAATTAGTATTTTAGTCAGTCCCTGAAAACCATGAAGCTACTGCTCATTAAAGCTTAAGGTGGAAACCAACCTGCCATTGCACTGTGAGTAAAGGTCACTTAATGCTTCAGAAATATGAGCAGAATTTTCAGAAACATACACAACTTAGTTTTTATAATGGCACAGGTGTCCCCTTGAGCTGTAGTTCAGATATCCAGTGTTATCTGGTTTCTGTAAAATAGCTTTCTCCTTAGCATTACCTCTATGTTTATTAGAGGGATTACTTTAATTGTGTCATTTAAGGATCCTTTGCTGTTAGTAAGGGCTTTTGTATGCCATATTGCATCTTTTAGACCAATCTGAGGGATAAATATCAGGGCTAGATAATCATAGCAGTGAAAAACAAATGGAGTTTTTCTATGTAGGTTAGGAAGATTTGTAGGTCTACGAGATGAGGCTCAAATTGACTCAGGACAAACTTTTGACTCTAGAATGATTTGTGATAGTTATTAGGAACTCCCATATAAGCATCCTTCATTTATATTCTCCAGCTTTACTTACTTTTGGTAGGGCTAACAAAAGTGTACATCTTAAGTTTTATTTTTTAAAAAATTGCCTTTCCTTTTAAATATCCATATATGAATGTGCTTTGGTCAGACTCTCCTGCCAGGCATTTAAAACCAAGTTGCTCAAAATTGAGTTTGTTCTTATCTACTCTTAGGGTCAGATGAGATTCCTCAAAGATCACTCTTGGGAACATGTGAGAAAACTTTTGGCCTCTTTAGCCTTCCTCTCTATAAGTTGTGCATTCTTCCAGGATGGGTCAGGGTCATGTTGACCATGTGTGGCTTCCTTTTGAAGCATCCAGGGACATTTCCCTCTCCAGTGATCTTCCTCTTTGCAGAATGTGTGCTGGTTGGCTTTTTTTTTTCTCTAGGGTCCTCATGATTCCTCCTGATAGGGAGGTCAGGTGACTCACCAAGGTTGCAGAGCCCATCATTCCCTAGGCTCTAGCTGGCCTTAGAGGGAAAGGGCAAAAAATGGTGACTGGTTTTTCTTTGATCCTTTTGACTTCCTTGACTTTGATCTCCAAGTTTTGATTCTAAAACATTTAGTAGGCCAGTTTTACCAGCCTTAAATTTGGAGTAGTTGGTTAAAACTTCAATATCTATAATTTTATATTTATCCCTTCCATTTAATATGGGTCAGTCTTAGTACTGGAAGCCAACATTATAACCTACCTGTCCTGTAGGTGATAGTTTATTGTCTTAAATTAGCTCAGGTTGTTCTATTAGAAGTAGTACTTCTGCAAAACACTAACAGAACAGTTATAAAGTTTCACAAGGAAAATGCAAAATGAACACAAATGTATCTTTGATATCTAACCTCTAAAAAGACCCATGTATTTATCAGTTCAATTACGTACAAGTTTTATTTTTTTAACAAAACTGTTACAAATCCAAATACCTTTTACCATTTACCCAAACCTTTACTTAAGTTTTGTATTATGTCCCTTATTTATTTTGAGATCATAGTAATCTTTACAACAGGAAAATTCTAAGTAAGCTAAATAATTTTATTGAAAATTAAATAAGCTTAATTTTAGCCTACTTTGAAGCCATCCTATCATGGAGAAGGACAAGAGACAGAGTCTTAATTCAAGTGATTCTGACCTCTTGACAAATCTTAAAGCATTTCATTTCTGAAGCTGATCTTTGCCGTTTTTTTTTTAAAGTAGCACTCTGCAATGTTCTTGTGTGTTATTTCCTGACTGTATCTAAATATCAGTTAATATAACACAACATTACAACTGAAATGTAAATCAAACACAAAGAGAGTTCTTAACTTCTTTTTTGTGGAAAAAGTGGCAAAACATTTCCATGTTCCACATTGTCAGTCATTGAACAAATCAGTCTCTCCTATTGCCTTCCAAAAATGCATCTAAATTGCTCTCTCAGTGTAAAGACTAACCCAAAATTTTATATTAACTTATTGACAACATTTTACTTTTATCCAGTTATAAAACATTTAATGATATAAATAAATACCTACCAAATTAGTTATTTCTATATAAATCTGAAGGAGACTATTGCTACATTTTTTGTTTGGAGAACACTAACTTGGTATTCTCTTAAGCTTTACATTTTAAAAGGCTTGTATACTTGAAGAAAATTATTACATCTAATACATGAAGAAGTCAGTAATAGTGTTACAATTACACAGATGTCTTTCTATTGACTAAGCTTTACCTTTAAAATAAAATTCAGAATCCATAGTGTACAGTAGCAATAATGACAGGTCTGCATGGATTAGCAGTACTACACCTAAATTTCTTTTACATTTAGGAGACAGTATTAATAATCAGAAACAGACTTAGTCAAAGAAAATAGATGTAAGTCCAGTTGGCAGCGTAGCCCTTTTGTGTCAGATACAATGTGTAAAAGGAAGAACTTTTGGTTACCTTGTAGGTAAGCCTATATAAACTTTAATTTTACAAACGTTTACTTAACACTTAGACAACCATAGTTCTCAGATGTATACATATCTAGTCACATATATTTAGCATGTGAATTATATTGCTTTAACCTAAAATAATAGTTATTTAATTACCCGTTACAAAGCAATAATTTAAAAGATTTTTAAACAGTTATAAACCCTAATTCCTTTAAGACTTAGTTTCCATAAGTAATAAAACCCAACAGACACAAGAAAATTATCTTGATAGATAAGAACAGATCAATTTTCAGATTTCACTTCATATCAGTACGTCAAAATTTGGGTAAATTTGATTGACTGTGCTAATTATAGCCATTTTAATGACATACACAAAATTTTTGCAGTATACCTTGCACAAACCTTCTGCAACTTATTTAGACATTCTATAGCTTGTTTATATATTTAATTTTGTCCTCTCTTTTATCTTGGACTTTAGCACAAGAATATTACTTTACCATACAAAATACTTTTTCATCCAGAAACATTTCTTTTACCTTCTTATTTTCCACATTAAAATATATTTCCATACCAATCACTTTCTTATATCTCTTTTCTAATTTCCAGACCCTTTCTTAAATTCATATTCTGAAACAATCAATGAAAATGATCTGTACATTTAATTTACAAAGCAAACTTCATCTCAGGAGAGGGTCAGACAAACTGGTATACACAAAATTTGTGCTTTATTTTTTTTTCTCCTGGATTGCATTATAGGGGTTGAAGCACAGGATGTTTTTGAGCCTGACCAGCCTTGCCTGCAATATCACAATGCTATCAACTTCAAGTGAGTTCCTCACAGTCAATTGTACCCAAGGACTGCTTTTGGGCCTCTTTCTTAGACTAGGCATACTGATATTCAAGGGGGAGGTCCTTTCCGTCATTTTCTTTAGGTTTCCTTTAAGATCCCTGTGCACAGGCTGGCAACAAAACACATGCTGGCTTTAGTTTCTGGGGTTTTTTTTCTGGGTATAATTGTTTATCCTGTCTGTCTCCCCATGCATTTCATTTGATGTAACATACTGTCATAGCAAGAACTGCTCTGCATTGGTGGTGAATATCCCCTACCAACTGGGTGTCCTGTCAGATCTTAAAAGGGAGGGTGGAACCATTCCTGTCCCAGCGTCATAAACAGTGGTGGAAACTACTGCCACAGACTTTGTGGCCAGCAGCCTTCATAACCCTTCCCTACGGGCAAAAGGGGCCGGAAGGCAGGGCAGAGGTCTGGTCTTCTTTGTCCATATTTCTACAGCACAGACAACTTTCCTTGGATTTTTTTTTTCCTGCCCAGGGCTAGTGTCCCTGACCCACAGAGAGATGATCTGTAGCTGCCTGAGGCCAGGATGAGAAAAAGTGCTGGGACTACCAGCACTGGGTTGAAAGGATTTTAATCTTCCTTGATCTGGTGTCCCGCTTTCCTTGTAAACCAGAGGCAGTGCGTTTTTTGCACCCTCAACTTAGTTTCTGACTGTTCAGACTTCTTACCATACAACTGCATAAAAGCCTGTACATACAGAATTTCTTCTACTTACTTTACCTCTGACAGACCAACTCCAACTGCAAGATTGTATACTAATCCCCAAACCATTCAAAGGCCAGATTGTGTTACGGTACAACTTTTTTGTTAGGCTTATACTTAGAGATGGCCCATTCAGTCACAATCTTTCCTAAGAGACTACCTACAGGATCAGTACAGCATGGCCCATGTCTCAAAGGGCCAGTAATATATAAAACAAGAGACAGACAACAAGAGAGCGTTCCTGAAAGGGTGGCAGACAGACGGGAACCTTTGAAACAAACAGACCTGAATATACAGAATTTCTTGTACCTACTTTACTTCTGACAGACTAACTCTAACTACAAGATTGTATAAGACATTCAAAGACCAGATTGTCACAGTGAAACATCATCTTTTACTTAGACAGTCTTATACCCATAGGTGGACTTTTCAGCCAAGATCTTTCACAAGAGACTAGATAAAGGAACAAATACAGTATTGCCCATGTCTTTTTTTTTTTTTTCAATAGAGCTTTATGGTTAGACATAGTAGTTGCTTCATCCTGATAAACTCATATAGGCATGGAAATTGATTTCAGTACGTAGTCTTCCCCTCTTTTACCGTCTCTCTTTTCCCTCCCATTCCCCCTCCCCTCTCACCTTCTCCTTTCTATACTCTGGTAGCCTTCCTTTTGCTCAGCTTTTTATTTGCATTTGATTGGATCTTTATGTAATCTTATCCTTCTCTTTCCCTTTCCTTTATTTTATTCCAGCTTCCATGTATGAGAGATGCATTTAAACTTTGAGTTTCTGAGTCTCACTAACTGCACTTCACACAATATCTTCATTTCATCCATTGACCAGCAAATGCCATACATTCATCCTTTTTAAGGGCTCAGTAGAACTCTATTGTATGTATGTGTACACATATATATCATTAATTTTTTTTTTTTAAGAGAGAGGGACAGTGAGAGAGAGAGACAGAGAAAGGGAGAAACAACTTTATTTAGTTTTTCACATGGCCTTAGTTGCTCCAACACTTAGTTGTGTATGTGGTGCTGGGGTTTGAACCTGGGTCCTCGTGCTTGCCAGGCAAGCGCCGAAACCGCTGAGCCACCGCTCCAGCCCTATATCACTAATTCTTAATCCATTAATCTATGGAGGGGCATCTGGGTTGATTCCATAATTTAGCTATTGTGAATTGTGCTGCTATAAACATTGATGTAGGTGTGTTGATATAGTATGACAATTTTAGATCTTTTGTGAGAATATCCAGAAGAGAAATAGCAGGGTCATATAGGGTTCCATCCCCAGTTTTTTTTTTTAATGTCCATTTTGATTTCCAGAGTGGCTGTACTAGTCTGTGGTCCTATCAACAATGTACCTATAGGTGGACTTTTCAGCCACACAACCTCACCAGAATTAATTGTTTTTCATATTCTTGATCATTGCCATTCTGACTAGAGTGACAGGAAATCTTAGTGTAGTTTTGATTTGCATTTCCTTGATTGCTAATGATGTTGAACATTTTTCCATATATTTATTATCCTTTTGTGTTTTTTCTATTGAGAAATTTCTGTTTAGTCCTTCTGCCAATTTATTGATTGGGTCATTTGGTTTTTTTTTTTTTTTGGTGTTAAGTTTTTTGAGTTCTTTATATATTCTGGATTTTAAACCCCTATTGAATGGATAGCTGGCCAAGATTTTCTCCCATTCTGTAGGCTCTCTCTTCATGCTCTGAATCATTTCCTTAGTTGTGCAGAAGATGTTTAGTTTAATGGTGTCCTACTTATTGATTCTTAATAAGACTCCTTTGGGAGTCTTATTAAGGAAGTTGGTGCTTGCACCTATATGATGAAGTGTAGACTCAATGTTTTCTTCTAGAAGTTGCACAGTTTCTGGTCTAATTCCCAAGTCTTTGATCCATTTTGATTTGAGTTTTGTGTAGGGTGAAATATGGGGATCTAATTTCATTTTCTTACATATAGCTATCCAGTTTCCTAGAGCCATTTGTTAAAAAGGCTGTCTTTTCTCTA
>PVKS010042994.1:0-15127 GCA_004027875.1 Aplodontia rufa | reverse complement strand
TACGGACGGATCCCCTCAACGGAAGACGCCAGTGAGGCCAAGGGAAACTGGAACTTACCCCACTTTTGTCGATTCAGATGAGGGAAATGAGTCTATAAAGTTCCTGATCTCGGTCGGGTTTCATGCACCAGATGTAAAGTCAGAAACCGCAAGTATAAATCCAGGCGTGGGTGCTCAAGGAAGTAGCCAGACTTAGGAATGGCTGAGCAAAACCCTTTAATGGAAAATGCGTCTCTCCGCCGCCATAGCGAGCAGGGGAAATGACCGGGTGTAGGGAAGTGGCATGTAGGAGGAAAAGGCAGGGAAAATGGTGCGGACCTCCGCCAAGCAGCCGGTTTTATTGGTTGAATGGGAGGAGTTGATGACGGGGCTGGTCTCTCAGAGATTGGCCGGTGGGCCCATCAATCCATTGGAGCTTGTCTGCCAGCGTCATGATTGGCTGTTATTTTCGCAGGCAATCTGCCCTTTGCCCTGCCTTAAGCCAACGTCATGATGGCGCCAGGTATCTGAAGCCACACCCCAAGCCTGTCGCCATGGCCGGTCGGCCATGTTTGGTCATGTGGCTTGTCCGAAGCCCCACCCCCAGCCGGCCTAACAGTTCTCTTGCAGGATCTTGATGATGGGTTCAGGGTCTTAGTCCCTCCTTTACTTGGCTTGTGGTTCTATCAGGCAAGCTGAGATTAATAGCAGGTTCCCCAACGTGTGAACTATTTTTGAACTTTATGTTATCCAATGCCTTCTTGGGATTCCTGGGCTGCTACTGTCCCAGATATTTTAGGTAGATTCATGCTCTGTGGGACTGTCCCCTGCTGGCCATCACTGGGGGACCTGTGGCTCCAGAGGGCATTCAGAATCCCAGCACAGGGGGACGAGTGCAGAACAGCACTCTTTGCTGGACATTTATGAAATTCTTCCAAACCTCCTGGCCCCAGACTCTGTGCTCCCCATCATGCTATGGATCCACCTTAGGAAGTTACATGGGTCCTCCAATTTAGTGAGGGGGATCAGGCTAAGCTGTGGCTCCCTGCTCTTCCAACCCAAATCCCTCTGAACTGGTTGTTTTGTGGGGTAGTCCCAGAGCTGCTTTTCTGGTTTTAACTTCTGAATTTTAGCCAAGACCTGGCTGGATTGTGTTTGGGTGTCTTGACTCTTTCTCACCTGCCTTTATGGTCAGGATGGCTAATAGCAGTACTCTTCACAGGTGGACAGGAGGATCCACTCTCTCCTTCCCCACAAAGAAGCTAGTTAGTTGCCCCAGAAGACGTGCAAACAGAGTTCCTGTCTGCATTCAGCCTATCTGTGATGAGGATGGAACTTTGCAGTATTGTGGAAACATCTGTTTTGATGACCCATCTCCTTCTTGCCTGCCTCTATGATCAGGATGTCTACTGCTGAACTCCTCAAGGGTGAGTGGGAGGATCTGCTCTCCCCTTCCTTATGGAGATGCCATGGATTTTTCCCAAATTTGCCCCAGTGTAGCATTTGTATATGCACCTGGACTCTGTGTGGCATGCTATATCGATCAGTGTTTCCCCTTTTCTCTTGTTGGTTAGGGAGCAAATGCAGCTGTGGTGGCAACTTGCTGGACCTGAATTAGTTCCTCTAGCTACACCCAAATCTCCAAATCACCGAAAATCTCTCACTGACTAACACTGTGTTTCAGCAAATCTTTTCTAATACATGCACTTTGCAGGAAGGCGGTTTTCTGGCGTTTCTTTGTTTCACATCAAAGAGAGTGTCTATGTGCCATGTCCCTGTGGTCCACTATCTTCTTTCTGAACACCTAATTGTTGAGCTTTTTGAAGGAGATAATTATTTCAGACAGTCTTTAAAATGGTCCCCAACAGTTCCACTACCTGGTATTCAACTTTGTATAATCGCCTCCATTTAAGTGTAGTTAGCACTTGACCCACTTCTAAGACATAGACTATGACAAAGGGATAGGATGTAATTTTAATGGTTATGTTACATAAGATTATACCTTCTCTCTCGCCAGCAGACTCTGTCCCTTGCTAGCTTGAATAATACCAGCTGCCATGCCATGTGCTCCCCTATGGAAATTCCTACATAACAATGAATTGAGGTATGTCTCAGGTTAACAGTATGAAAGTGAATGAGATTCTCTTCCAAATCCCAAAAGAAACTTAATGTTGTCATCATTATGATAGGTGAACTTCAAAGTGAATCCTGCCCCAGTTGATCCTCAGATGATGCCCCATGCCAGCCCACATTGTGCTTGTAGCCTCATGAGAAATGCTGAAGCAGAGTCCTTGCATTTCTGACTCACATAACCTGTAAGACATTCTATCATTTTGAGCTTCTTAGCTTGAGGTAATGTTACACAACAGTATGTAAATAATAAATTAAAATAATTGTAATGATTGAAATCATCATTCAGTGAGTGTTCATTATAATGCCAGGCTTTCTGACATGTGAAAACATAGGTAGATAGATAGATAACTGATTCATAGGCAACACACTTGCTAAATCCACAAAATAACATTATTAATCTATGAGTTAGGGACTATTACTCTTTTTACATAGATGTAAAATCTAAGACTCAAAGTACTGCATTCTTTCTGATGTTGCATACAAAGTCCAAAACAATGATCTCTTTGAAATACTTTGTTAGTGAACATCTAGCTTTAATATAATTAGTTGAATTAAAGAGTATTATTAAAGAATATTATACATGAGAATGAACTAATAAGCTGAACCAAGTCTGATAATTCTGTCTTATGTAAAATTATGTCTAGCCATTTTCCTGTGCAAAATCTAATATTTTTTCATTGGCATTAGGCTATGTCATTCTAATTGAATTTCAAATACAATTATTTTGTTTCAAAAATTATATTTATGAGAGTGTTGAATGAAATCAGTAAACCTGGAAGTTATGGCAAATAAATAATATGTTTTGTGTGATATTATCAAACATTTCTAATTGCAGTTTTACTCCAACATCTCAACCTCACATTTTAGGTCTATATATCTATAGTGTGAATTTATACAATATTATCTAAAAAGAAATAAACTTTCTCTGACATAGGTACTAGTACAAAGAAAAAAATTCAGAGAGCAAGAGTATAATATAGGTCATTAAAAAATCATGAATCATGAAGAGAAAAAAAATGATAGAAAATTGAGATGATCTAAAGACGCATGAGAAAATTGATGGAAAGAACATGAGAGAGAATGGGCAAGAAGCAATGTTCAAAGACATTTCAGCAGACAATTTTCAGAGCTTGATGGACTGCATAGAACCAGTTTCAAGAAGCACTGTGAACCCCGGGCAGGATAAATAACAAAAAATCACAACTATGCACATCTTGTTGACAGTGCTGAAAACCAAAGACAAGGAAATGCTAAAACAGTTACAGAAAAAAAAGGACACATTGCCATTAAAGGAAGAAAAATGAGTTCAGTAGTTAAGTGTTCAACAAACAGAGCAGCGAAAACAGAATGGCATTTAGTTAGTATACTGACAAAAAAAGTAGCCACCAACTTAGAATTCTTTGTCTAGTTAACATGTTCCCAAAAAGATCAATCAAAAGCTAAAACATTCACTGCTAGCAGACCCACATAGAAGAATAAAGGGAGACTCTCAAGAAGAAAGAAAATTATCTCAGTGAGAAATAAGAAAATGAAGAAAGACCTGAAAAGCAAGAAAGGAATACTTATAAATCTAAATATATGTTGATTGTGACCACTATGGAAATCATTTTGGAGGTTCCTCAAAAGACCAAGAATGGAACCACCACATGACCCAGCTAAATCCACTCCTTGTTATTCATCCTAAAAAATTAAAATCATCATATTACAATGATGCATGCATACCCATGTTTATAGCAGCACAATTCACAATAGCCAAATAGTGGAACTAGCCTACATGTCTATCAACAGATGAATGGATTAAAACATGCATATCACAATGGTGTTTATTAAGCCATAAATAAGAATGAAATTATGTCATTTGCAAGAAAATGGATGGAACTTGAGAGCATTAGACTAAGATAAATTCATAAAGTCAAGGGTTGTATGCTTTCTTCCATATGTGGAAGCTAGAGAGGAAAATGTAAAGATGTTGGGGTGGGGTCTCATGAAAAAAGAAGGGAGACCAGTAAAGTTGAGGAAAGTAAAGTGAGGTGAGGAACAGGGAAGGGAAAAGGGAGGTACTCAGGAATGAAATTGACCTAATTATACTGTTAAAATTGTGTGCAATTATGAATTTGTAACAACAAATCCCACTATGAACTATCGTTATAATGCCCAAATAAAAATATGTTGACTGTATAAAAACAATAATAAAATCTTGTGGAATTTAAAATAGTATTTTAAAAAACATAGAAATAAGAGCACTAATTTTGGAAAGGAATAAAAATCCAAGAAATATTCACAGGAGCACTATTATAAAATATATGAAACAATGTAAAATCTCTAAAAACTAGAGGAAAAATCTAAATTATGCTGAGGCTGCAATAAATAAGAGAGGAAATCCATAAGCAGTGGGTATATACATTAGCATAGATAAATCCTAGAAGCAAAAGTTTGGCTGAAAAAAACAAGATGTAAATGACTACATATATATGAAAACATTTTCATAAAGATAAAATACTGAACAATATACTTTTGTGAGATTTTTAGAAAGAGTCCATTTTATTCATTTTTTCATCTGTTTTTTCTTTTTCTGACAGTTGTATATGTGGTGCTGGGGTTTGAACCTAGGTCCTCACCCATGCCAGGCAAGCACTCTACTGCTGAGACACCTCTCAAGCCCCCTGAACAATATATTGTTTAAAGATGCTTCCAAATATAGAATTAGCAAAAAAAAAAAGAAAGAAAGAAAGGACAAGCAAAGGAAAGATAAAGTAAACTTGTAAATGTTCACCACCAAGAGGGAGGCAGAGGAAGGTAGACGAATGCACAAAAACAGCATCCATGGTACTGGAAATGTTCTAATTCTTATGTGTTTTATTATTAGCTTCCTAGTGTATATAGTTGCTATTTATATAGGTATATTGATTCTTTTGTTGAATGGTGAATAAATATATTTACTAAAGACCATTAACAAATTTTGGAAAACATTTCAAAATTGTGATTTGTAAATATAAAACTTCCCATTTGGATGACAGTACTTTGAAAAAATGACACAATTTAAATAAGCATTTGTTCAAAATCTTTGCATGTTCAAATGTATAACTCGTGTTTTCCCAAGATATAAATAAATGACAGTTTCAATCATAGCATTTTGTGCAAATTTCTTTACTTCTATATTTTAAGGATGAGTTTGCATGAAGAACGTCAAAAAAGAGGCTGGATATCAAAACTGTTTCATCTTACTCAATGTAGTTATTTTTTAAATATGCAAAATGTTATTGCATAGACATTGGGTCCTCCATATTCTGAAAAGTGGAATGAAACACAAATATTGGATGGAAAGGGACCAGATGAAACACCTTTAAAAGTGCAGAAAATTAAGAAAAAGTAAAATGCAAATGAAATAATAAAGATGAAGAAAATAAACAAAAGTTAAGTAATTAAAGTTAAAATAAAATGAAAAAGAAAAATTAAGTTACAACAAAAGTTTCAATAGACAAGTTTCATTCCTTTAGAATCTTATAGCAAGCTAATTGAAATTTTAAATGAGTATGATTAAGTTTATTTGGGTCCTAGCAAGCATCTTTTTTTGTGATGTGAGTTTACTTGCTGCTGGTCAAAATCATTTATTAATTTTTTAATGTGAACCAGTTTGTTGTAAAGATATATGCATCTACATTTTTCTGCACAAAAATTAGGATTAAGCTGTCTCATTTTCTGATATTCTAGTGAGATCCTTTTATTAATATCCTGATACTCTTTTGATCCTGGTGACACAAGCTTCCTTTCTGAATCTAAGGTAATAAAAGCTCTTGATAAATTCATCATCTTGGCATATAATGACTGATATTCATTATAATCTGCTCTAAATTCTTGTTTATAATACTGACGTTGCTCAGAGGAATTTATGGTATAATATTTAATCAAGTAATCTGGAAGTTCTGATGTTGAACAGGTATTTTCAGAGGTAGAACTTCTATTTTGAATCTCTTTGGTGGAGTCTGGCTTTGCATCTTCACTTTGGTTTTTAGAATCTGTCTTCTGTTTCTCTGTCATCTCATTATTGTAGTTTGGAGTTTTAGCTTTACATTCTGAACATTTATATTTAAAGTTCTCATCATCTACCATTTTTTTTCTCTCTTCAAGCTTTGGATACTTCATTTGAATTGAAATAGAAGCTAAGGTATCCAGAGATTTATGCTTTCTAGGCTGGCTGGGAAACACAATATTATCTTGACCAGTGTTGCCTGCACCTGAATCTTGAGTCCCAGGAATTTTTCCAGTGGTATAAGAAGCACGGTTGGAATTTACTGGCAGAGAAAGATTTGAATTGGGCTTGTAGGTTTTAGAAGATGCTGAGTAGCTCTGTTTGACTGGAGTTGCAGAGGGTGATACAATTGTAGATTTTTCATTATTATTAATCAAGAGTCTATTTGATGTTGGCTGTACTGTAGTTGCCAGGTGAGATATCCTAGTCCCTTTTTTCATTGAAGAAACAGGATCAGCCAAATTTGAAAACTGCTTTTGAAAAGATGATCTGCCATCTGCAACACAACCTATCAAAGATTGTGGGTGATGGGAGTCAGTAGCATTCTGAGAATAACTTATTTTTCTGGAAAGCACCAAGTCCAATGATTGCTTGTCTAGCTCATTATATCCGGGCCAATCTCTCTGGATTTCTTTATACATGGAGTCCTTTAAGGAATATGAAAAATTTTCGGTATTTAGGTCAGCTACCTGGTAAAGAATTTTTCCAAGGGAATTCTTATCACTTTTTTTGATGCCATCTTTCTGCAGTCTAACAAGCAGTTCGGGTTTCTTGTAGTCTTTCAACGCCAGTAAGTGCATCACCCTGTCCTTATATGGCCGCATGTGGACACTATTAGCAACTCGTGACTTTCGAATTGTATATGCAGGGTTAATGGGTGCTGTTCTCTTCCTCTCTGGTGCTGGATCTGGAACAAAATGAGGTACTTTTCGAATTGGCAATCTTTTTTTTACATATAATTTTTTAATATTCCATGCATTGGAGGATTTCTCTTCTTCCTGGGCTGCTTTTACTGGAATCATTTGATGAGAACTGTTTGTGCTACTCGCTGTCATTTGATCTGGTTTTTTTTCTGGGCAACAGAGCTGTAAGGAACTATCGTTTGAAATATTTTGTTGAGAATTCTCAATTTTGCCTTGATTGTTGTCATTATTCACATTTGAAAAATGAAAGTTAAAGCTGGGCACATTGGTACATACATTTTGGGGGGGATTTTTGATAAACCTTTGAAATTCTTGAATCTGAGGAGACACTTGAGGAGGCTGAGCATTCTTATAGTTTTGGTAAGGATAACTTGCCTGGACGACTGGCCTGTTGAACCCCACAGGAGGGCAGATGACTTTGTCTTGCCCTGGCTTTTTGCTGCTTGCCTTCTCCATAAAGAGATGTCTTTCTGGGTGTCCTGCTTCCCCAGCTTTTCTGTGTCCAAAGGCATATCTGTAAAGATCAAAGTTTAAGCAGAAGAAATATTTAGGAAAACAAAAATTCTCCTTGGGAAGAATTATCTGTTATTATTATTGATTGTAAAATTGTAATGATAAAAGATTTTTTTCCAATGGAAAAAGCAGAGAAATATAAGAGACAGAATATAGAAAGGTAAAATTAGTTATAAGAATCTAATTTGCTTTTCTTTCACTTTTGGAGGTTCTTGTCAGGAACAAATAACCCCAAATTGAAAGTGTTAAATTATTCTTGTAGTTCAGTGTATAAAAGCCATCTCCTCCTGGTGGTTTCCATATCAAGTAAACATACTTGGTAAGGGGATAAAAAGGAGGCAAGACCTTTCAGAGATTGAGAAGTAGGCTTTCATGTGACATGAAGTCTTCCTTACATATTCTCTGACATTTAAATCAGCCGTTGAGTCAGTCATTCTGTGGGTAGGGCTCAGCCTATCTACAAGGGTGCTCATTTGATGGCTAAACATGTTATTTGGATTAACAATAGGTAAAAAACAAACATTTTAGAGATGTCTATTTCTGTTTCTTAACCTTCTAACCATTAATAATCAGTAGAAGTGTTTTTAATTTTTATAGATTGTCACTTATACCCATTATTCTGCTTCTTTGCACTTTTCCTCCAGAGCATCCCCAGCAAATTACAAGCTTATCCAGGTGTTTAAGTGTACCTTTCCTCATGCTGAAAGAAACGTTGTAGCTAGGAATGCTAGAAATACATAATTTAGTCACTGAAGATAGAAAAGTTGCTGGGAATCAGTTCTGATCAGTTTCACCTCAAAAATAACACACAATTTTCTCTCCTTCCTTCGCCCATACTCCTACTGCGTGTTATTCTTAGATTTCCACACTTTAACCAATAGTGCCACCTTCCACCTAGGCTTACATCAAGAATACCTGTGCATACCTACAATGCATCATATTTGTAATTAATTTCTCTCAATAACATCTAGTCAGCCATAATTTTTCCATTCATACAATAGATAGTTATTGAGTAGCTATCACATGCTAGATAGTATCCTCAATTTTGGGATATATTGCAAAGAACAAAATAGAAACAAAAATACCTGCTGTTATAATAGCTACATTCTTCTAAACTTTGAATGCAGAACATCTCAAATACACAACTCATCTTCCACCTCATGGTGGCCATTGACCTAAATTAGTTCTGAAAACATCCTATCCTACCTTATGTACTCTACATCACACATTACTTCTCTGTATTCTTTTCTTACCTCAATCATCTTATGAACTGCTAGCAATGATTTCAATCAATAATTGCTTTAAAATAAGTGATGGTTTCCATTGCTTCAAGAATCAAATAAACTAGTACACGACACTGAAACTAGGATCCATGACTCTTTCCACTAACTTTGTTTACTTTACTTTAGAGCATATTTACTACCTAGAATTATATGTTTATTTACTTCACATGTTTTCTCCAGCTGCACATGGTTTTAGGGAGGGTTTGCATTTTTGCTCAATCACCAGTAGCTAGAACTGTGCCTGGAACATATAGTAAGCACTCAGAACTTATTGAGCAAATGTATATATCAATGTCATTTACATTTGATAGATTCAACCTAAGTTACTACTCAACCTTAGTCTATCAGCTCAAATGTAACTTCATAAATATGATCTCTCTATAATCACAACTAATAATTCCCTTCATTAAAATACCAAAGAATTTTGTATAGACTCTGCCACAAACTACACCATATTTACCTAAGTGTTTCTCTACTCCACTAGACTATGACCTCTACATCCATAGCAACTACACTCTATTCAATTTGAGTGATCCTTCCATTTTTTCCCATTCCCTCATTCTACAAGTAGCACATACATAGCAGAAGACAGACTCTAAATATTTATTAAAGGAATGAATATAGTACCTTTGCACTTCTCCAGGCAAAGATATACTATCACATCAAGGACTTATGTGAAGTCTATTAAGTCAGAGAAATGTTTCATTCCTTCTTGAGATTTCATGTTCCTGTTAACTGTACAGTATATTTCTATAAAAAGATTGAAGTCACTGATGTAAAATTTCCTTCCACAGAAAACCAAAGGACTGCTGAACTATACTCAAAGCTATAGTGTTTTAGTACATGCACAATGCTTTGTTAGATTCTTCCTGAAAATCTGTAGTAAAAATTGGAAGAAATGATCTCTTCTTCAGTATATTTATGTCTGGAATCTTAGGGAGAAAAAAATAAAATATTCCAAGGGTAATCCTATTTCACTAGACCTAACAACAAAATATGTGTTGGCAGGACACTAAGAAGGACACATTGAGACAAAATGTACAAAATTTTATTAACAGACATAAAAAGAGACTTGAAAACATAAAGAAATATTGCATTATCTTTGAAAAAGAAACTAAATAGTGTATTGATATCACATTTATCTAAATTACTCCATATATGTAATATAATTTCAATAAAAACTTCAGTGGAATTTTCCTTTGAATCCATCAAAACTATTCTAAAATTCAACTGTAAGAAGAGCTAAAAGAATTTTGCTAAGAGTAACAATATGGAACCTCTCTGATAATATAGCACAGAAATAAAATATTTAACACAATGAGGATCTAGCAGAAAAAGAGATAGAAAATGAATGAAAATAAACAGATATTTGAGATATAAAGCCCAGGAACTTAATAGATTGTAAATAAGACCATCAAATCAATGTACAACGTTAGATCATTAAATGACCACCACTTAAGACAAGGTGTCAACAGTTTAGCAAAAACATCAAATTATAATCTCCCTTCATAACATACTATGGAATGAATTTCAGATATATCAAACAGTTAAAGATAAAAAATTAAACCATAAAACAATGAGACATGAAAGTTCAATGGCAGTACTTACATAGCAAAACATGAGTGTACATTATCATATCAAAATAATTGTCATAAAATGAGCACTACTATTTGTCTCATTAAGCATCAATATGGTATCAAAGTAAGAAAAGTCTGAGGAGTAGTATGAGATTTCTCTGTTCAGGAGACACAATATAGTGCCACAATTAATGAACACTAACAAGACCCTATTGTTTTGTATAAGCCTTAATTAAAACCTAACTGATCAAATTTTTGAATACTATTCTTTTTAGTCACATTGGTAGCAAAAATAAATTGTATTCTAACACAGTATGTAAAATTGAAATTATCCTCTAAGTTTTCTAGTTTGCCACTTTGTTACTAACATAGAATGAATGTTTATTTCAGAAGGTACAGCAGACTTGGATAAGGCTAACAAAGACAGTGCCTAAACCATCAACGTATTTTTAAATACCATTGAACAACAGTTGCTACATTCTGGGAAGCCATGTGTAACTGTGCCTGGACCTCAGCTAATGCTGTAGTAGTTAAAATGACAAAACTTTATTAAACAACCCCACTTGAAATACTGTATCAATTTCCCCATTTTATAATACTTCAAAACGTACCTTTGATCACCACTGAAGACACTATACACAAACTAATGAGACCTCCAGTCTCCAAACTCTAAGGAATCCTCTGTGAGAAAACAGCAGACATTTATACCACTTACCTCGAATTTCACTGATATTCACTCTATGGTCTATTTTCTGATATTATAGTACAACAAGATAGAAACCAAACCTAGTTTGAATCTTTTTGTCACTTATCAAAGCCCTAAAGGTCTATTCTAGTACAGCACTGTCTACTGTTTCTTACCTATCCATTTTTCTTGGGCATCATCCGATATATGAGCTCTCAAGAGCTACTCTCTCATCACTCGTCGCTGCGTGTCTTCACACTGCTCTGAACCTCCTTTGCTATGCAACTATCAATATTCTCATTCTTCTAGAACTGCTACTTCATAATTAGCAATCTCCTCTAACATTCTCCTCCTCCTGACTTAAAGGGAAACTCCACTTTCTCCAAGGTTGCTGCTGTACCACAGCCTTCCTGAAAAGAATCAACTTGTTTCTCATATTCCTTGTGCCCTAGAATTGGTATCTTAGACTATTCAGATTGCTATAACAAACTACTATAGACTTGGTGGTTTATAAACATCAGAAATTTATTTCTCACCATTTTGAGGCTGAGAAGGCAAGTCAATTTGCCTGCAGATTCAGCATCTGGTGAGGACTTGCTCTTCAGTTCATAGACTGTGCCTTCATACTATATACATCCTCAAATAGTAGAAGATTCTGGTTTGGTTTTCTCTGGGGTCTCTTTTGTAAGAACATTAATCCCATCCATGAGGGTTCCATCCTCACAACCTAAACATTTATCAAAAGGGCCACCTCTGACCATCACTTTTGAGGTGAGGATTTCAACAAGTGAATTTTGGAGGGACACATCAGACCATAGAAATCCACATCTATCTCCCCCTAAATTTGTATCCTTGTTACATAAAAAGTATATATTCATTTCATCTCAACAGTCCCAAAATCTTTAACAAATTCAAAAGCCAACTAGCAAGTTTAAAGTCCAGAGTCTCATATAAATATCCTCTAAATCAGATAAGTGTGAGAATGAAGGTACAATTTGTTCTGAGGCAAATTACTTTCCAACTGTGAACCTGTGAAATCCAATATTATGTGCTTCTGAAATGTAATGTTTCCAAAAGGGAGGAATAGGGGAAAAAAGAGAAAAAAATAACAGGTCCCAAGCAAGTACAAAACCTGAAAGGGAAAAAATATTAAGACTTAATGCTCAAGGGGCTAGGATAGTAGCTCAGAAGTAGAATCCTTGCCTAGCATGTGTGAGGCCCTGGGGTCAATCCTCAGTACCACATAAAAATAAATAAATAAAATGAAGGTATAAAAAAAGTAATACTTGGGAAAAATCTGTGGCTTAAGGCTCTGACCTCTAGCCCACTGAAAATGTCATCGTAAATTTCAGACTCACTAGAACAGAAGGTCCCACCTTCTGGACATACTGGTATCACCACATAGGGGTTTAACTCCCAAGGCTTGGGTAGCCCTGCCCTCATAGCAGCTCTGTGCCCGTGCACTGTGTCTGAGGTGGTTCTCTGTGGTGACCTTGCCTTCTCAGCAGCACTGTGCATAACTCACATACCTTAGACTTCCCTGAGCTTAAATCACATGCTTGTGCTTCTACCATTCTAGAGCTCCTGCCCCTATGGCCCCACTGGGCACTTGTCTTGCCTAAAGCCCAGGACAGTGGGGCAGGTTGCAGACAGGCCAAAGAAAATGCCTGGAGACAACTTGGGAGCCAGTTTATTTGGGAAAGCTTACAAGAGGTCGTTTACTACTGGAAGAGGAGTTTAATGGTCACAGGCTGACCAATATCACCCATTATCCCTCATGGTACTTCACCAAGCAGTACCTCCTCCTGTCTCTTATAGTGTAAATTTCATTTAGTTTTTCATGTGTCCATCACTGCTCTAACACTCCACTGCATTCCCGGTTCTGGGGTTCAAACCCCTGTCCTTGGGTATGTCAGGCAAGCACCTTAACAACTGAGCCATGGCTACAGCCCCTGCCTTACAGTGTTTTGCCCAGTTGCGGACAGCTGGATGAGTGAAACATATCCTTTGCACAATGCCTTCAGTTCTGCACTGATCCCCACCCAGACAGGGGTTTTATATGCTAATCAGAAGCACTGACATCACAGCATTGGCTTCCTTGGTTTGTTTTCTCCACCAGCATCCCAAGGAGCAGTGCCTTTGTAGACATGCATAAAAGTAGCTTTCTGGGGCTGGAGTGGTGGCTCTACAGTTATGGCGCTTGCCTCACATGCACGGGTACACGAGTTCAAACCCCAGCACTACGTTTTGGGAATTTTGGAGGAATGAAAGTCACATGAAAAACTAAATAAAACTGATTTTCTTCTCTCTATCTTACTGTCCCTCTCTCTCTTTTAAAAAAAATTGTAGCTTTCTACAGATAAGAATAACTTGCCCTGTTTCCCAGTGTACATAAGAGAAAGCTAGTATTCATTAAGATAATATGTGTCTGGACTTTCCATCCTGACTTTGCTCTTATTATTCCCTTAACTTGGCTAGATTTTTGGGAACAGAATGGAGACATTCATGAACATGGTGTTGTTTTACTGTCCTTTTCTTTAGGGAGGATACAGCCTTGCACTAATCTCTTTCATGGCCTTTTGCTGGCTGAAACTCTTGCAATCTGGGCCTGCAATGGGAGGGCAGCCTTGATGATTTATGAATTTTCTTCAGGGTCATTCTTCAATTGTCCAAGACAATGGGTTCTGGCTTCTCTTTTGATGGCCAATTAATCCCCTTATCAGATGGTACGTGAATATATCCATCATATTTTTTCCCAAACATGTTCTTTATTTTCATTATGGACAGGCTGAGAATGTTGTAAATATTTAAGATTTACTTCCCTTTTGGTTAGAAATCCATCTTTAATTCATTTTTCTCTTCTTGCATTTTAATACAGGAAGTCAAGAGAAACCAAGCTATACCTTCAATACTTTGCTTGGATATTTCTTCAGCCAAATACTTGCTTCATCCCCCACAATTCTGCAAGTTCCTTGATATTTTACTCCATTATCCAAGAACATTTTCCTCATTTCCATCTGGGATCTCATCAGAATGGTATTTACCATACATATCTCTTAACAAAATTCTATTCACAGTTGCTTAGGTATCTCTAAGAAGAGTGAGTCTTTGTTGCTCTCATTTTTCATGTTTGAGCTTTCACAAGAATCACCCTTAATGGTCTGTTCACAGAAAGTTTATAAGCTTTTTCTACAATGAGTCTTCTAAAAACTCTTCTAGTGTGTACCCATTACCCAGTTCCAAAGCTACTTCTGAATGTTCAGAAATTTTTTATGCTAGTATCTCCATTTATCAGTACCAATTTTCTGCTTTAGGTTTTTCAAACTGATGTAACTAAATATGATAGACTGGGTGATGTATTAACAACAGACATTTATTTCTCACAGTTCTAGAGACTAGGAAATTCAAGATGTAGCTGCTAGCAGATTCAGTATCTGACCAGAGTCTGCTTTCTGATTTGTAGAGGACACCTTTTTCTCTGTCTTCACGCTGTACAAGGAACAAGAAATCTACCTAGGATCTCTTTTATGAAAGTAGTAATCACAAAGCCCAACTGCCTAATGCTTATCAGTTTGTAAAGACTCCTCCTCCTAAAACCAATACCTTTAGGGTTAAATGGAAACATTAATCTGTAAGAGCAGATGCAAATATTCAGACTAAATCACTTGGAAAGTGAGAAAGAATATTTTCTTCCTTGCTTTCTAGTGCTATCAAAATAAGACTTAATTCTTCATTCAGAAAGTTACTTCTCCTGAGTCATAAATAATCTGGTTATTAACTTTGTGCCATAAAATTCCTATTAACATGTACTCCCTGAGGTCAAACTCACAATTTCAGGCTCTATAATTTCCTACAT
The DNA here is from genome assembly GCA_004027875.1 of Aplodontia rufa. Lineage (NCBI taxonomy): Eukaryota > Metazoa > Chordata > Mammalia > Rodentia > Aplodontiidae > Aplodontia > Aplodontia rufa. Next base: position 148 of record PVKS010042994.1, on the reverse strand, counting down.
TTCAAACTTTATTTGATCAGTAATTGTGCCAGTCTCATTCTTGCCTCAAATATTTTGAATATGCTAGCCCCAGTCTGGCATTATTCTCCTTTCTTAATCTGCTTCTTATGCATCCACACACCACTTTGTCTGCCTATCAAGCCCCTAG
>PVKS010042993.1:0-15135 GCA_004027875.1 Aplodontia rufa | reverse complement strand
TGGCAATAATGCAGGAAAATGCATTCCTATGAGTAGGAGCAAAGTAGTTACAAAGAACTTCAGAAGAAGTTCTTTATTATAGGCAGTGGCACACGCCTATAATCCCAGTGGCTAAGGAGGCTAAAACAGGAGGATCTCTGGTTCAAAGCCAGCCTCAGGAACTTAGCAAGGCTCTAAGCTTAGAGACCCTGTCTCAAAATAAAAGAGGCTGAGGATGTAGCTCAGTGGAAGCACCCCTAGGTTCAATCCCCAGTTCAAAAAAAAAAAAAAAAGAATAGCAAGAGAAATGCAAAGCTCTCCATAATACTAGCATGCCTAAACTACTCAAAGCACAGGGCACTGAATGGTACTCCTTAAGTAAAAAAGAAATCATATTTTTCATTTCTTCTCAAGCTTTTAAAATCATAACCAATTTACAAACCAGAAATTCAATCACTTCTGATATAAAAAAGTAAGCTAAGAAGAAAATGAATCCACTTGTCATCGCAACCTATAAATGTTAATGCTGGTATTTAAATTTTAAATATGCACTTTAATATAACAAATGTGACAAATTATTTTATGTCAATTCTTTTTTGCTTTTAATCATATCAGTGGATTTTTTTTACATTCTAAATACTGCTCATGCCAAACAAAGAATGTAGACAGCAGTGTCAAAACTAGAAAACAAAGACTATTAAAATTGAAATTCCTAAATGAATGGAAATGTTTTTTCAAAAAATGAAAATAAACTCCAAAAACTTTTCTCCTTTACACAGCAAGCACATCTATGAAGGTGTCAATTTTGTCTTAGTTGAAGAGTTTTGTGGGAATTGCTCCCCTATGATGTTTCTTTCTAAGAGTAAACTGAGTTACAGAAGTCAGATCAAGGTCTTTAGGAAAAAGCAAAGGATGATATTTGGAAAATAAATACTTCAAATAAGGAAAATGGAAGGGAATACCTATTCAGGACCACAGCAGAGGGCTTGGAATGAACACAAAGGATAACTGCATCATCAGAAATCATGGTGAACATATTTCTATGACAGTATCAGCTGCCCAACAGTAAGAATCAAAAGGAAAATCACACCAGGAAGGAATGTTTGGAAGAAGGGATAGAGAATGAAGGAATGAGCTCACAAACCAGCCTCAACAAACAAAATATCATGAACACCCAAGTTAGCAAAAGCTTTTATTCTTCAAGAAATTTAAAGAGCAGGTTAGGAAAGTAATGTACCTCATGTATAAAAGAAGTTATGGGACCTGTGGAGTTGGACAACAAAATACCAACACCAGATGTCAGTGACCCAGTTTGAGGATGACAGACTGCGGTGAGCCGGGTTGATAGACTGCTTCCTTTCCCGAGCTACACAGCATCTACTTCCTCTGTCAACTCTTAAGCCACTTAAGTGTTCTGCTTAACATGTTTAACTGTCTGGGCATGTGTCTGAACTCCCACCAATAGACTTGGAGACCCTAGGGGCAAACAGCGTGTCTTTTACTTCTGGACCATCAGTCTTTACAGCATACAAGAACAAGGCATCTGTTTAATATCCGTGACTCCTTTAAAACACTGATTGATTTATGTTACTCATAAAGGCATCTTTAAAATGAGGAAGAAAATGCTTGATGTTCAACATATGCCAGTGACTGAACTTACTAATTAAACTGAATACAGTTGGGAGATTTGAAAATCTAAGGAGGAAAAATAAATATGGATACAGGTATGTAAACGGCACAAGTTCTTAGTAAACTAAATATGATTGGATCATTAGTACTATTTACATGGTGTCACCTTCTGTTTACAAATTTGACTGAAAGAGTATGTAATAAACTAGCACAAGTGACAGGATTTCAAAAATGTATACAGTCCTTTGTAAAACTGATTTGGCCACAGATATCATTATTACCACCAATGAATTAAAATGTGATCATCATTAATACATTTACTGCTAAAATATCCTATGTCTGTGATTTTAGTAGTCCATTTTTTCACAACTTTTAATTCATTCCTTTAACAAATACTTCCTAAGCCCTTTTTTATCATGAAAATACACATAAGCAAGGCAGACACAGTCTGCTTATATTTTAGAGAAGGAGACAGAAGAGCATGCTAACAATTTTTTTAATTATTCACACATGCAACAGATATTTATTGCCTAATATTTGCCTCTACTGACACTTAAAATATAGCAGGGAATAAAACAAACTCCTCATCTTCATGTAGCTTAAATTATAGTAAGAAAGAGATCTATATCATCCAAAAAAAAGTAAATAAAGTCAACCTTTTGTATCTGCGGGTTCTGTATCCATGGATTCAACCCACTGCAGACAGAAAAAAAAAAATACATCTAAACTGAAAATGTAAACATTTTTGTCATTATTCCCTAAACAACTATTTATAATTACTTATACAGCACCTATATTACAAGTCATCCAGAGATGATTTAATATGCACAGGATATGCATGGATCATATGCAAATATCATGCTATGTTATATAAGAGACTCAGCATCAACAGATTTTAGTATCAACGGGGGTCCTAGAACAAATCCCCCATGGATACTGAGGGATGACTGCATATTGTAAAATAAAAATTGTTATGGAGGTAGCTAAATTAGAACAGGACAGGAAATAGAATGCTAGGGAGTCCGGCATGGTTCATGGACATGGTCAGGAAGGTGCTTTTCAAAGGAAGGAAAAGAGAGAAAGAAGCAATCAAGGGAAGAATATTCCACTTCCCAGAAATGTTGACTAAAACAGCACTAACAACAGTTAACATGTCTTGAGGCTTCGTAGGCAGTTTGTTCTAAGAACTTTGCATGTATTAACGTGTTGATTCTTCACCACAACTCTATGAGATAAATTAGACTCATTTGATAGGTGAGGCAAACTGAGTTATTCAGACAAGTCACATTATTGTTCAACATCCTCAATTTCATAATATATAGTCACAATTAGAAGCCAAGCAGACTAAGGCAAATTCCTTTCAAAAATATATAAACAATTAAAATTACAAATTTTGGTAAATGGATAAATGCTGTGAATAAAACAGGCCTGAAACTATCAGAGGAACCATTTCTGAGAAGTTCAACAGGAAAGACATCTCTGATGAGAAATTTCACCTCAAAGCTGAAGGAGGAAGAGGAGTCATCCAAAAACAGAGGGACAAGACAGTCCAGGAACAGGGAAGAAAATGTACCTATGTCCTGTGTCCAGAAGGAACAGACCAAATTGCAGGACCTGGGGAAACCCATTGATCCTGCAGTCCAAAGAATGAAGAGATGAGGTAGGAGAAATATGCAAAAGTTGGTCACATTGGCCGGTATGGAGTATGACTTTATTATAAGCCATTAGGAAGTAATTTACTGAGAGTATTATCTGGTTTTCCTTTTTTAAAATATTACACTTGCTTCTGTGTGATGAAAGAATTAGATTTTCATGGACAGTTGACAGAAAATGTTATGGGGCTTATATTTTGCAATGTAAAGACATAAAAGAAATAGCAAAAGCCTCTGGGTATGTATATATGAACCCTGGTGTCCAATATTTACTTATAAATAAGACTTAATTACTTTTAAGACCCTTCCTGCTTGTGCTTATTTTATTTTGTTAAACAGTCCTCCAGCAAGAGGTATCATCTGCCTGTGTACCCCAGGACTTCCAAATCCTCACTGTTCTTAGATTTAGTAAGGAATGGAATATGTTTCTTGTCACAAAAATGAACTTCATTTTTGTGGTCATATATAGCAGAGAATAAAACAAACTCCTCATCTTCATGTAGCTTAAATTATAGTAAGAAAGAGATCTGTATCATCAAAAAAAGTAACTATAGGAAGTCATTCTAGTTATGGTTGCTTGTACTTGCCTATTAAAATACCTTTTAGCCACACAATATATTTATGGTTCTCTATGAAAAGAGGCAGTTGACAGAAGATTGTTCTGGAACTATACCAATGAACTCCACCTCAATTTGTTTTCACAGGAATGCTCAATCTTTTATAATACACTGCAGTTTTGAATTTAGGATCAGATTTGGAAATGGCTTTCTATTTAGTAAGGCAGAACTAAAATGTCACAGCTGTGAAGATTTGTCTTTTAGAAGAGCATGGCCCTGTCATGAGCACCACCTAGTGGCCTGTGCAGATCCTGCAAGTGTTTCAAGATTGCAAAATTCCAATCCAAAGATTTGACAGGCTGATTGTATGCAGAGCACTGGTTTTGAAGCATCCTTTAAAGAGATGAAGTCAGTGACTCAGAGAATCTCTTTGTCATATTTTATAAAATTTTACCCAAATAATAAAAACTATTTCTTGAAGACTAAAATGTGGCAGTAAAGAGCACTGTTTGATGCAACTTACTGTATTATTAAAAATGGGTACATATATATTAAAAATGAATTTCAATATAATTATAATGCACCAATGAAATTTTTCCAGATGAAAATAAACAAACTATACAAAATAGATGCAAATATATAAATGAACTAAAAATGAGCCAAAATTTTAATGCATCTCTATCACTGATGTAGGTTGGCACCCATTCTCACAGCTGTAGAAATAAAATCCTTCCTATCTCTGGGGTGAAATCCAATTATTGAACAACTTTCATCAAGGATAGAGATGAAATGCTACTATTCTTAGTTTTTCATTAGAACTTTTCTTACTCCATATGTGTATTAACCAAAAAACTAGGTTCAGTAGAGCACTAGAGAATGTGGCTTCCACCCTTGAGAGAGTGAGACCTGAAAGACAGTACTACAACATCTCCATCTTGCTCTGGTTAAAAATACAAAATGCACACTGTAGGGATGCAGAAAGGACTTCTGAGCAGCTTTAGAGAAAAAGAGTGGATTAAAAGCAGCACTTCAAAGAACATCCCTCATAGCCCAAAGCCCAGTCCTGCTCATTCAACATGTGCCTCACTTCCATTGTGCCAAACAAAATTAAATCAAAATTTAATTTATCAGGATTTATTCAATATTTCAGGAATTTCAATCTATTTTAGGGTCAAAGAATGTTGTCTGGAAATCATTTTTGTAAATAGAAAACAGAGAATTACAATTTTATACAGCAGTTAGAAATAAATGTCATTAAAGTTGAAGAAAGCATGACATAATGCACTTGCATGGTATTTAAGAGCCTTAAGAAAAATATATATGCCTATGTCAGTACAAACAGATTTCAGAGCAGACAGTGATGATAAGTTCCATAAGATCCCACATGAAGAACTGGAGGCCTCATGGGTGCCCAATTTGCAGGGTGACATGCAACCAGGAAACAGCAGAGTCCTCTGATGCCACCTTTGCATTCATGCAGTATTTTTCTGTTTTACAGAATTCTTAAAGGTCCTTTTGGTCCCCTTCATTTGAATCTTGCAAGTAAGGAAACTGGCATTAAGGAAGGAAAGTGATCTGCCCAAGGTGCTGTAGAGCCAGAGCTAGAAATCAAATCAAATTCCCTGAATTCTAACCCAAGTTTCCTTCCTACTATTGTCTTCTGACACCTTCTATATTCTAAAAGTTACCTACTGCAAGAATCAAAGCCAAAGTGGCTAAAAAACAGGAAAACATAAGTAGATAAACCTTTTTACAAAGAAAACATGGGCCCAGAAAAGATTTTTTACATTTTGATTTTTGTTTGCATGCAATCCACATCAGAAGAAAAAGAAAAAAGAGCATCATACACACAGGGGTCATCATATTTTAAAGAAAAAGAGTCTGTAAGGGAGAGTGAATTAAAAGGCAGTTAAAACAAGTTGGGATTTCTGAAACCATTATCAGTGAATTTAGACATCAGGTGCCATACTTTTTTTGTTCAACAAATACTGAATTAAGAGAAAAGTGTTACATGCAAAGGTAAATTGCCTAAAGATTTTGTATTTAGTGACGAAGGATTCAAAAGAAACAGAAATTCCAGAGCTACTACTTCCAGACGGGTAAATAGGTCTGAAATCTGGGTTTCCACTTTTGCATTAGACAAAGTACACTGGTTAATCACAGGCAGCTCTGCACAGTGGGAAGACCAATCAACAAGAACATAACTGCCGAGTTCCATGACTGCAGAGATCCTAAGGAAACACAGGATTAAAAAACCTAGTTCCTGCTCACCTCTGCTACTTAGGAACTAATCGATCCCTCTCAATCTGTTTCCTCAATCATAAAATGATATAAATGATCATGATAATAGTGACCTCATTTATGTCCACAAAACACCTTGCTTGCATTCAATAGTTCTGCACACAACTCCATTATTTAGTTGTTAGTCTTATTCCCATTTGACTAACCAAGACTCTAAGAGTTATTATCATGCTCAGAGACACCAGTGGTCTGAATGCCAAGGTCATTCCCTCAACCTGCCTTATTGAAAACTCATTTTTTTCTTATGGTAACATAATAAATCAGTGTTCTAAGTTTACGTATTCATCATTCCTGACTTTGTTTGTGAATCAGTCCCCTTAGATTCAGCTCCAAGGATGATGCCCAGATTCTGACACCTCAGAACTAAAACAGCAAAGCTAGCTTGATGGTACAGGAAGCCAGTTCCTGGACACATCTCTATAGAAATTTCCAGCAGAAATTGTGTTCATTGTCATCATACAGCCACCACTTCTTACAGATTATAAAAGGATAGGGAGATGTGGGAGGATTCACGCTGAGCTCCACTCACTGACTGGGTGTGACAGCCACATTCATCATAAAGAAACTGCAAAGTTGAGAAAGTTAGCACTCCGGGTTGAGCTGTGACTAAATAGTTTTGAGACCTCAAAAACAACAGCAGTGAAGATAGAAATGGAAAGCCTTATTCACCAGAAATAGAAATTTGAGCTCATCTTTGTGGAACAGCCTATATATATAATACCTAGTATTCTGTGAAAACTAGCAAAGATGGTTTCGGAGTAAATTGAGGGATGAGTTGAGAATGTCCCATAGAGAAACTTGTGCTGCTTGAAGGAATGTGTAATAGCCAAGAAAAGTGAGAAGAAAAAAAATTATTTTACCACAAGGCATACAGAGCAGACTGGCAGGCCAAGGCTACCAGGATGCTTGCTTTCTTACTGGGATTAGCGACCAAAACAATTCTCCATCCATTTCTGTTATTACAGCAGGACACTACAGTGACATACGCATCCCTTTTAGGCCACGTGGGTGGAGATATCGTGAAGATGAATGTGACCAGTCTGGAAGTGCACGTGTGTGACAAAAATTCCATTTTCACTAGGCCAGAAGCATTGTTCCCAGGAGTGGGGCTGGGGTGACATACAAACAGAAGCACTTTGAACTTATAAGACCTTTTCTGCAAATCTCATTTCCTGCCTACTCCATAGGCAAATATTTAAAACAAACAAGAGAAAAAAATTGAGGTGTTTTAATCTCCCTTGTATATGTAACACTCCATCCCATTTCTCCAAGAGCCAGGTTGGCTCTAGAAAAGGTCTAACCAGTCTAACACCTATGGACTATTATACAATTCACTCCATCTCTATGGCTTCTGGTGAAAAGGCAAATCATGTGGGAAATCATGTACTAGAGAATCTTCTCAGCTCAGGACTATACAGCCCTTTAGAAAAAAGTGAAGGATCTTCCACCTGTCTTCTGATCTAGAGGACACACCATGCCTCCTGAAGCAGGGCTTGTTAAATATTAATGAATCCATGAGCTATAAAGAACCCCTGTGGTGGCCTAATTACTTTTAGAACTGTTTAATTCCTGTGAGTAATTCACTTCATTAATTTTGCCAAGCAATACTTAGTCTGTGTTCGACTTTCATGGCTCATTTCCAAAATGTTAACATTAAGGCAACAAAGTGTTTGCAAACCACAGTCTGGCAAATGAAATACTAAAAGAAACATGAGAAGCATGCAATTACATACACTTTCCAGAACTGTTCCACAGCATGCTTTAACATCTAAAACCCCATGGTCTAAGCCATCTAATTTTTCTTTGCTATGACTTGCATAGACTAATAACTCCCCTCAAAGATGTCTACTTTATAATCCCCAGAAACCAGCATGCTACCTTACATGGCCATGGAGCGTGGCAATGGGGCTAAAGATCTTGCACTGGTGAGACACCCCTGGGTTATCTAGATGTGGCCAATGTAAACTCTCAGGGTCCTTATAAGAGGAACACAGGAAGTTCAAGCAAAGGAGATTGCAGTGGGGTGACAGAAGCAGAGACTATAGTGAGGCAAACACACTCCAAGCCAGACAACAACCTCCACCTGCTGGAAGAGCTGAAGACCAGATTCTGCCCTGAAGCCTCTAGAAGGAACCAGAACTTCTGACACTTCGATTATAATCCTCTACAACCCATTTCAGACTTCCAACCTTCATAACTATAACTATAAGAAAATGAGAAAGTTATGTTGTTTTTAGCCACTAAGTATATGGTAATCTATTACAGTATCAATGTAAAAATCCAAACAGATATACTTATAAATTTATGAGAAGTTTGAAAAATTACAGTAAATAGCCCATGAAAGACCTTCAATTTCTACCTTACCCTCCGCTGCTCTTTGACCACAGGGCTCAGTTAGCTCCTCACAGGTAAGTTGGATTAACCTGGCTCCATCTGATTGCACTGCCTGTAGCTGAACAGACAGGAACCCTGAGACTACGAGCAGGCCTGGTGTACGAAGCCTACCTGGGAGTTACTCCGTTAAGGATAGAGGAAGCAAGAATCAGATCTTCTCCCGCAAACCTTTGAGTGTAAGACACCAAAAAAGCAGTAGATGCACAAATTCAAGGAAAAGAGAAGGAATATAAAAAAGAAACAGGACAATAGAAGGGGAAACACTGAGGGACAAACAAGAAACAGCAAAGGAGGAGCAGTGGATCCCAGCTTTCTGAAACCAAGTTATCACATTTCCCTGTGATTCCCAGTAGTAACAAAGGCCCCAAACAGGGGACCCTCAAGTAACTGCTAAATGGAAGAACAATAGTAAACTGCATCCCAGTGCTTCCTCAGACCCTAGCACACGGCTGCTGAGACTGGTTCCTGTGCATGTACCCTTACAACAGCCTCTCCCTATCAAAGATGACCTGAGTGGGTTCTGTTCTTCACAATCTTAAGGAGCCTAGTGATGATTCTGTCTCCCTGGACTCATCCTTTTAATCCTGTTTTTTAAAATTATTGATAGAAAAGAACTTGAATAGAAACACTTCAAAAGAAATACACCAATGGCCAACAAACTCAGTCAAAGATGTTCAGTGTCATTAGACATTAGGGAAGTACAAATCAAGACCACTTCACATTCCCTAGGAAAGCAGAACTTAAAAAAGCACTGGAAGCCAGGTATGGTGGCACACACCTGTAATCCCAGAAAGTAGGAAGGCTGAGGCAGGAGGATCACAACTTCAAGGCCAGCCTCAGCAACTGAGTGACCACCTAAGCAACTCAGCAAGACCTTTTATCAAAATCAAAAATAAAGAGGCCTGGGGATGTTGCTCAGTGGTTAAGCCCTTTTGGTTCAATCGCAAGTAGCACCCCCTACCAAAAAGCACTGGCAATGACGATATGGTAAAATAGGATGCTCATATATTGTTGGTGGCAATGTAAAATGGGAAGCCACCACAGAAGACCAGTTGGCAGTTCCTCAATAAGTTAAACATAATAGCATATTCCCTGCAATTCTACTCCTAGGTATATACCCAAAGAATTAAATAAGATATGTACACTAATGTTTATAGTGTGCTATTCACAATAGTCATAAGGTAGAAACAAATAAATAAGCATCCATGAATGGGTGAATAGATAAACAAATTTTGGTATATCCACATAATGTTTTATTATTCATCCATAAAAAAGGGATGGAGAATATACTACCATATGAATGTACCTACAAAACATTATGCCACATGAAAGAAGCCAGTCACAAAAAAATGTGTGATTCCATTCATATGAAATATCCATAATAGAAAAATTCATAGCAAAAAAATCACAGATCAGTGTTTGCCCAAGGTTGAGGGAAATTGGGGGCAACTGCTTATGGTCACAGTTTTTCCTTTTGGAGTTATAAAAATGTTCTGGAACTGGGTAGTAGTGATGATTACACAACACTGTCAATGCACGAAATTGGACTGAATTTGAATTATACATTTTGAAATGGTTAAAATGGTGAATTTTATGTTATGTGAAATTTATCGTAAAAAGATCATAGGAGGGGCTAGAGCAGTGGCTCAGTGGTTACAATGCTTGCCCAGCATGCGCACATACACGGGTTCAAACCCCAGCACCCACGTACACAACTAAGTGTCAAAGCAATGAAAGCCATGTGAAAAACTTGATAAAAATTGATTCTCTCTGTCTCACTCTCTGTCATCTCTTTAAAAAAAAAAATCATAGGAAATGTATTTCATGTAACCTGTTCTTTTATTTACCAAGAAAAGTATGTATCTATGCACAGGCATAACCATATATTGAAATCATGTATGTGTATACATATATATGGTTTCATATATGTATATATATGTTTATATATATGCAATAATTATTTATGTAATTCATAATGTACATGTATCTATATGTGTATAGATGTGTATATATCTGCTGGTATAACCATAAGTTAAAATCATGTGTATGTATACAGATAGGTAATATACACGTGCATATATATGCATATACAAATGTATATGGTTTTATGTATGTATGTTTATTTATATATGTAATATAATAATATGTATTTATATAAATGGTTATGATTTCAATGTAAGGTTATGCTAACGTGTGTGTGTGTGTGTGTGTGTGTGTGTGTGTATCGGCAAATAGTGAACATGTCAGATGAAATACATCTCCCATAATCTTTTGGGTTTTTTTTTAAGAGAGGAAGGGAGAAAGAAAGAATCAATTTTATTTATTCATCTGGTTTTTGTGTCCCCAACACTTAGTTGTATATGTGGTGCTGGGGTTTGAACCCGGGTCCTTGCGCATGCCGGGCAAGCATTCCAACTGCTGAGCCACCACTCCAGCCCCTCCCATGATCTTTTTTATTATTAAAAATTTTTTTAAATAACCACCTCAACTTACAGTTTTGCCAGCAGACACAACAGGTACCCTGAATCCTGCTCTAGTTCCAAGTGGCTTTGGGACTCAGGTTATGCCTTTTCTATCAAAGGTTTAGTCTAGGGTATAAAACACACAGATACCTCTCCAGCCTCTCAGAAACAGACCTAGAACTCCTTTTAGATGAGTCTATTGTCAACCTGAAAACTAAAAATTTAAGTTTATAAAATAGGGTAAAAAAAATCACTAGCATGTGTCCTGGTGCATCTGATCCTGGACTAATCTCTGAGTGAGATGAACTATGCAAAATGCATACATTTCCTTTCACAGTTTTAATATATCATCATAACTTAAAAATGAATCCATAGCTTGATAAGGGCCAGTCAATAAATAGACTAATAAGTTAATAACAACACCATTAGGGGATCTTTTTTTTTAAAGACACTGACTGATAATTTGAAAAATGTCATTGGTATCTATTACCAAACTTTTTAAAAAACTAAATACTAAATTTCTCAAGTGAACAAAAATGATAGATTGGCCCACCCTTGCTGAAAAAATACAAAAATACACTTCATTGCATTTCTTGCTTATCAAAACATCCCAGGAGGGTTTTTTTTATCAGCAGATGGCGCTGTCAACATATTGATAAAACTGAAAAGCTCGTAATGGCCATTTTCTTTAATCTTTCTGTGAGACACCTGTAATGCTTGATTTCTTTTAACTGATAATTGGAATAAATGTCCCTATTCTTGACATTAGATAGTAGCTCCCAAAACCCTAAAATACGATCACCTCATAAAAACAGCTTTTAAAACAGGATTAATTCTGGGGGAGAGAAGATGGCGGCCACCCCAGCAGCAGTGACTCCAAGACGCTCCTGAGAGTCACCTCACGCTGCAGGACTGTATGCGGATTCCCACGGTAGGACGAAGCTCCCAGGGTGGGCGAACATTACCCCCCGCTAATTTTTTAACTCCAAAGGAACAGTGTGGAGCACCAACAAAAATGAAGGAAGAAGTTTGTGGCACCCATGTGACCGGCCCCACACCTGGGAGGAGGGGAGCTTCCCCAAAGGGGAGGAAACGGAGCAAGTTTCCTAATCAAACACCCTAATTGGGCCTCAAACTTCCTGATCTGACTCTCTTCATTTCCATGAACTTGGAATTAAGTTTGGGAATTAACTGCTCACATTAGCGAACTTACAGCTGTTCCTGCGAGCGGCAGCAGCAAGTGCCCGATTGTGACGTTTCCCTGAGGGCGGGACTGGCTACTCAGAAAAAAACTCTCTTGGGGTCTCAGCCGCCACGATCAGAAAACCAGAATCTAAAACGGAGCAAGGGAGCGAGTTTCCTAATCACCTACCCTAACACGGCAGGCTGCGAACTCCCTGATCTGACTGCTCGTAATTTACCTAATCTTGCATAAAGCGCTGGGAATTAATTCCTCACATTAGCGAACTCGTAGCTGTCTGTGCTGCAGGTGGTCCCTGAGGGTGGGCCGTGACCCTGAGGGCGGGGCGGGTCACCCAGCAACATTATGGGGCCTCAGTCCCTGAGACTAGAAACAGAAGTTACCGCCCCACCCAACAACTGGCCACCTGCCCTGGGAGCTGTAGCAAACTGCAATTCACCTCTCCAGCTCCCAAACCTCTCAGTCGGCAACCTTCTGCCCTTTGGTCATCCCACTTCCCACCCAAATAGGAGGAGCCTGTGAACAGAGCTTGCTACAGCAGGGAGCATCCTCTATAGGGGATCCTCTGCTTTAGCCTCTCCTTGAAATCTGCTTCAGGAAGCTTTGAATATATGGGGCTGCTCGGACTTCACCTTAGTATCTGAGCTGCTCGCATAGCCAAGGCCTGGACCTCTCTAGCAGGGCGCCTCCTAGTGCTTCCAACGGAGAATCACACAAGCACTGGCAAGATCTGGTCCATTTTCTGAGGGTTTCACTCAACCCAATAGAGCAGCTCTTAGGACTTCTGAAGATCACAAGACACAGAGTAGGTCACCAGTGATCCTGAGGAAGCAAGTCTCAGGCTAGCCACTCTCCTTGGATCAGTCAGAGACCCAAGCATCTACAATAGGATCAACTCGAATGTCTACAACTTCTGAGCCCCAGGTCCAAGAAATATTTAGAGAGTGGATTGGCAGAAAGCAACCATCTCAGGATTATAGCCCAGGGAGAGCTGAATACCCCTTTGCAACAGAAAAATTTGAGGAGATCCTCTAAGAAAATCCAGGCCACCGGACTCAACCAATCTGCTTCTCCCCAAACAAGCTCAACTCCGAAGAATCCCCAGCTTTATGTTGGATTTGATCATACCACCCCATGATACATACCTCCTGATCTAAGGGTCAGAAAATCTCAGAACTATACCAACTAGTTTTGTGGGGTTTTTTTCTTTTTCATTTCTTCATTTTTTTTCTTTCATTATTTTTTTTTAATTTTTAAAATATTTTTTAAACGGGAATCCAGCTGGAAATAATATTTTTAAATTTTTAACATTAATGTGGGTTTTTGGGTTTTTTTTCTTTTCCTTCTTTTTCCTCTGCTCCTTTCTTGCCTTACGATTAATACTGAATTTTGGTGTCGGTGGATGTAATTACTTATCTGTGTGTATGTACTGGTGATTGGCTCTTATTTCTTTAGGTCTTATTGAACCCTACTGCTAACTTCTTTTTCCACTGTACTCTGGTAATACCTAAATTTAAGCATCTTTCTTTCATTCTCACCTGAAATCTTTACCTTACCCACACCCCAGTCCTATGTTTTCCTTAGTCCTAATAGAATAACCTACTCCCCACTAATCCCTAGTTCCCCTATACTGTATAACAGGTGTGATTTTATACCTTCCCAATTCACTTCCTTGACTTCCTAGTCAATCCTCCCCAATTTCAGAGAGACCCTAATACCTGAAGAAATTGACACGCCTCAAAACGGCTACTTGTTTGGTATCATACTACACAGTGAGAGTTCTCTCAAAGAAAGCTGCCACTATTGGTGCTAATCATCAGCTCATCTGTTTTAGTTGAAACGGACTACTATTTGCACTTATAGCCTCTCAAATTCTCACAGAACCATCTGGCATCTTTAGGTCTGTGTTGACCAAATAGCTCTCTTCACAACGAAGCAAAGCCATAAGAAGCTCCAATTTCTCCAACAAGAGTAACAAGGCTGAACTAAAAGACAAGCTCTCTGACTCATAAAATGAGGAAAAGGGAAAATAACTCTCAAACCCAGACCTCTCCACCTAAGGATCCCATACCCGGGGCCCTAGATGAAAAACAAAGACATTGAGTCAGCATTATGATTAGTAATGCAATCAAAGAATTGAGAGAGGATATAAGGAAAGAGATCAAAGAGCAATTTCAAGAGATGAGAGACAAATTCTACAGAGAAATAGAGAAATTAAGGATCAATTCCAGGAGATGAAAGTTCAGCTGTACAAGGATATCAACATTCTGAAAAGAGATGTAGCAGAGCTATCTGGATTGAAAAACACGGTTAACCAATTCAAATCTTCACTGGAAGACACTAACACCAGAGTAAACTCCACTGAAAATAGAACTTGAGCACTTGAAGAACGAGTATGAGACAATGAAGATCGCCTAAACAATGTAGAAATCAAAGAAGAAAAACAAGATAAACAGCTTATTTTACATAATCAGTACTTCCAGGTAATATTTGATGAGATGAGGCGTAATAATCTGAGAATCATTGGCCTGGAGGAAAACTCTGAACAGCAAACAAGAGGCTTAAAGAACCTTTTAAGTGAAATCATAAGTGAGAACTTCCCTCATTTTACTATTGATCCGGAATACCACATCCAAGATGCTTATAGAAAACCAAATAGACCTAATCAGTGGAGAAACTCACCAAGACATATCATTTACAAATTGAATAACAGAGAAATTAAAGAGAGTATTCTAAAAGCGGCTAGAGGAAAGCCCCAAGTCACATTCAGAGGCAAACCTATTCGGATCACTATGGATTTTTCAGAACAAACAATGAAGGCTAGAAGAGCTTGGAACAATATCTTTCAAGTGTTAAAAAATAACAACTTTCAACCAAAGATAATATATCCAGCAAAACTCAGCTTCAAATGCGAAGGGGAAATTAAATGCTTTAACGATAAACTCATGCTTGCAAGATAC
>PVKS010042992.1:0-15128 GCA_004027875.1 Aplodontia rufa | reverse complement strand
GTAAATCTAATATTCAGAACTTATATATATATTATATCATTTCATTAGAAGCTCGTTTGATTGTTCAACAAATAAATTTCTGAATGAAAAGCCAAAGACAAACTATAAAAAAATTATGGATAGAGGTTTGTGTTAGTCAGCTTTCCACCATTGTGACAAAACACCTAAAATAATCAACTCAGGAGGAGGAAAGATTGCTCAGAATTTTAGAGGTTTTAGAACATGGCCACTTGGCCTCATTGCTTTTGGGCCTGTGGCCAGGGAGAACATCATGATGGGGGGCACCGAGTGGAGCAAAGCTGCTCAGCTCACGGCATTCAGAAAGTAAAGGCAAACAGAGAGGCCAGGTCCCAGTATCCCCTTCAAGGGCGAGCTCCCATATGATAGGAAGACTTTCTAATGGGCCCACCTGCTAAAGATTCCACTGTCTCTCAAATCTTTAACACACAGGCCTTTAGCTGTCACACCCAAACCATAGTAAGGTTTAAACTCAGGAAATCTACTGTCATTAAACTGAAAGGTGGCTGGACCTAGGCATTTACATTCCTAGCTTCTTGATTCCAAGATTGTTCACTGAAGTTGGATATATTGAGAGGGTGAGTGTAGTGTTTAGTTTTAAGGTTATTAACTTAATATAGGAATATTAAATTATATACAGTTCAGTGTCCTTAGTAAGTACTGTTGATCAAAGTTAAAAGTTTGAATCAAACCATCTTCTAAGATGTAAATTCTAGTTCTGACTTTCTCCTTTTATTATTACCAATGGTCTTTGGCAGTTCGCCCCATCACATCCAAATTCTTCACATGCAACTAATTTATTTTTCTTACACCTGTCACTAGTCAGAAGCAGATGATATGATAAATAGAAAAGCAATTTTAAGTATAATTATACATGCATGCCAAAAACTTTTTTGATTCAGAATAGTACACAATATATTTTACTTATTTATTTAGTAGTGATCTACATATTAAAATCCTCTTCATATTTGTATTATATGTGTATTAGATCCTATAAACTGCCATGCCAAATGAGCAATAAACCTTCAAATGAGGTTTAAAGTAAAATGAAACCAAACAAAATAAAATAAAAGATATCTAAGTTTACTTAATGGCAATCATAGAATTTTAAGTGAAAAAGAGATGTGACCCAATCATTTTATAGGGAACCCCACTCTTACTTACATGTTAGGGGAATAGAAAAAAATCTTAAACCTGTTAGTTAAAATTTATTATCCAAGTGTTTTCCTATAGAGTTCCAGTCCCTCAGAGGAAAATGAAAATTTTGATTAAGTAAGGTTGATTGTTCCATAGAAACTGAAAGAAGTGTAGTTCTCCTTTCTCTTCTATAAGAATAATTTGAAAAAACTTTAGTGTAGTTAACTGTGAAACTTAAACCATAATGATACCATTAAAAATATCAATGATTATACTAAATTAAATATATATCAACACGTTATTTAGAAAATAAATAGCAGAATTCAACTGAATACATACACAAAATTGATTTACATTTGTATAGAAAACATAAAATTCTAAACTTCACCACTCAAAAGGTTGTCAATTACACACTTGTAATAAAAATATCTAAGGTAAGAAACAATGGGGTGGTTCTTGCATAATAAAACTCTGATGTGGCATAAGAAAAATAGATGAAATAATACAGCCAAATTAAAGTTAAAGTGAAAATTATTAAGAAAGATAAAGATGGACAAAGACCAATTAGTAAAGGTAAGATTGAGCATAGGAGAAGTTTGCGATTAACCTTGCTAAGCCTATTATTTTAAGGTCAGAAGATGAAGACTTGGGATGGCTAAATCTGAATAGATACAGTTGAGAATCTTGACCTCCCTGCTTCTTGTGAACCCTCTGAATCTATACAAATGATCATTTCTCTTGATTAGGAGATAAAAATTGACCTTGTTGAAAGACCAGGCAGAAGATTCATATGAGGCAAGTACCTTATCAGATGATTGCTATTCCACCCAGGTAATTTTTCTTTATTTTCACCTGACAACCAAGAAAAAATAAGGGACAGATTTCAATATAGCCAAACCATGGAAGTATAAGTCCTGGCAAAGAAACTTCAGGATCTGACAACAGATAGTTATAGAATTCCAGAGACCCTGCATTGCATAGAATATAAAACTCAAGAACATAGAGGACATATACAACATAGGTCTTAATTCCTGCCAAAGATATGAGGAAAATATGCTTACTGGCTGCTGGGATGGGTACTGAAAAACTGGAAATAAATGATGAACCAGAATTTCCAGGAGAGAAGAGTGGGTATGCTAAAGTAGATGCAACGTGTTGGGCTAGAATACCTCTGAGTCAACTCTTTTCCAAGGGAGAGGCCAGAGATGTTTTATTTACCAAGGGATGGAGAACATACTGGTGAGAGAGTGCTTCACTTACTAGTGCTTAATCAATGTTATATATTTTAGGTTTTTTTATGGAAACTTTCCATTTATGGGACCAGATTTCTGTTCTTGTTTCCACTACTCTGCTACATGTTGTCAGTGAGTTTAGCAATTATTTTATTAGGCATATAGAAAGAGTTTCACTTGTCTCTGTTCTACCATGTCTAGAGCCTCAGATGAGAAGACTCAAGGGCTTGAAGTATATCAATCTCTGCCAATAGGAACTGTAAGAAAGCTCATTCACTCACATGCCTGGTACCAGAAGTGGTAAAACTTGAAGATTAGGATTTCTGGACATCCACTCATGTGTTTTGCACATGGCTTAACTTCTTATAACATCATGACTTCTCAGCAGTCAGGTTCATGGTGATTCAGAGTGCTTCAGTGATCAATCAAGAAGGTACATAACCTTTTTCTTAACTTAAATTTTGAAGTTATACTTTGGAATGCATTATTTAAATTTTTGTAACTATGTTTAATTATGCATATTAATGGGGTTCAGTGTGATGTTTCCATACATGTAGCATGCACTAAGTCAAGTCCAGTATTTTTTATCCCCAGACTTCTTCCCAACTTATAGTCATTATTTAAATTGTTTGACTTTTTAAAAAAAGAATTCTATATATGAAGGAAAACATGCTGTTTTTCCCTACATCATTTCACTTAACACAGTATCCCACAGTTCCGTCCCTTTTTCTGCAAATGGCAGCATTTCTTTCTTCTTCATGGTTGAATTATTTCCATTGTATATATGTATTACATTTTCTTTAACCTACTTCCGTTGATGAGCCCCTAGGCTGATTCCATATCACAGCTATGGTGAATACTGTTACAATACATATGAACACATAGGTATCTCTTTGGTGTGTAATTTCATTTCTTTTGGAAATATACCAAAAAGTGGGATAGCTGGGTCATATGGTCATTTTAAATTTTTTTGAGAAAACCCAATACTGTTTTCCATAACGGTTGTCTTAATTTACTTTATCACCAGTGGTCTACCAGAGTTACCTTTTCTCCATATCCTCTCTAGCATTTGTTATTTTAAATTTTTTTATAGTAGCCATTCTAACTGGTATGAGATGATACCTCATTGTAGATTTGATTTCCATTTCCCTGAGGGATGTATTACTTTTGTTGCATTCCATTGGTAAGTCACAAGGATTATTTGTAAGATTCATAACCCAAATCTCTCAATGGGAGGAAAGTCAAGATCGAATTTTAGAAAAGTATGTGGGATGAGAGATATTGTTGTTCTTTGTTTTTTTAAAATAAATAAATCTGCCATAGAATGACATCAGCATCATTGAGAAGTTCAGTAATGTTTGTCCTTATCTAGGCTAGGATCGATGATAGGATGAGCTATCATAGAACTGGGCTTCTCTCCAGAAATGCTGATAATAGGATTCCAAAATAATAAAGACCAGGTGTGTGCAGTTCTCATGAACAGTGGTGATATAGGAGTGGCAGTCAAGAGTGCTCAGCCTTCACAGAAGTATAGAGAGAATATTCCTAGAATCAAGAGTGAAGGGAAGTCAAGTGGACTACTAAATTTATACAATCAAATGAAACCAAGAGTGCTTAACTGGGGACTAAAGGCAACTGCTCCACTTATAAAAAATTACAATTCCTTACCATTTTCCAAACCTACGCCGATATGCAGACCTAAAATCTGTTACCTGAAAGAGAAGCCAGATCCCTACGAGGAAAGACATTTCAGTACTGTGACAAACATATTGGTAATAATTCCTCAGTCCTTTCCTTAAATGAATTGTGATCATGAACTCTTATGACTATTCACTGGGAAGTGGGACATACATAGACATTTAGAGAGAATTGTTGGACCAAGACTCTGAATAATATTGTACGCTAGGACTCAAAGTGTCAATGTAGCCTTCCTGTTAGAATGGGGGTGTAAAACTGCCAGGTAATAAAGGAAATTCTGTCCCAGTTCCTTTCACCATGGAGCAAATGTGTTCCTAAACCTACCATGTGGAGATTTCTCTAAGTTATAAAGGGTATACTTGGTAGTTGACAGAACCCTCAATTGGTTTATTGATCCTTGAGGTAAGAGCTATTGTAGTGGAAGGCCAGGTAGCCTCTAAAACTGCCTCTTTGCTAAGACAGTAAATCAATATTGTATCTTGGATGCAATATCATGCAAACAAAATGCAGTGTGGTCTCACTTATGCTTCCATTTAATTAACCAGTCTAGTCCTCATGGAAATGTTATAGACCGCTATGGATTACAGTAGCATTCCATTTAACCAGACAGCAGCACACTCAATTGAAGCTGTTATACTGGATGTGTTATCTTTACTAATGCAAATGAACAAAAAATCTGACGTAGGTTATTGGTCATTTGAAGAGTTCTAACCATGGTAAACCAAGTGATTAGCCTCAAAGGGCCAGAAGTATCTATTTGAGCAAAGCTCCGCTGGCTTACCAAGTCATAAGATCATGCAGGTGTGGCAGTAATCCAATATCAGGCAATGCTTCTACAGTTCAAGGCATGAACATGGAGAGATAACACAAGTGGACTACATAAGCGGTGGTGCTAACCCTCTTTACTGTCTCATCGGCCACCTCTCACATCTGGCTTCAAGTCGGGTTTCAGAGACCTTATGACCATATGATGGAGGAAAATGGCCAACTGTGCTCACTAAAAATTTTCTCAGGAAATCAATGAGATCTGAAGATGATCAACTGATCTTTACAATTCCATTAAGGGCTGGACCTGAGAATAAATGATGGGAGAAAATATCCCCACTCTGCTGAGTTCTGAATGGTACACTTAGTCACCTACTTTGTGTGAACCGCAAAACAAAATAAGAATATATATATATTCTTAGGGGAACTGGCACCAACTGCTCAGGAGCATGGAAAGAGAAAAAAATGGGAAGAATTGTGAAGATCTTGTGAAAAGGCATAATGATTCATAGGGATATATATACATTAGAAGTATATTGTCCTGGTATTTTACTGTATTACCTGGTATTTACTGGTATCACCCCCAATTTCTAAGTTACTACTTAGTGCATTAGTCCTTTCAAGTGATTAATCAATTAGGTGAATTAATCTACTGACAAGATCACAGCTCTCATAAACTAAACATTTTCCCTCCTGCATTAACATGGGAGCTTTGGGAGGACACCTCATATCCAAACCATAACATTACTGTTGGCAAGCAGGACAGACATTCAGCAGAGCAATAACTGGATCATACTTGATGAGTGGGAATTCAATCCATCAGGCCCATTCAGAGGTTCCATCTGTACTTCCACACTGCACCATAAGTTTGATATGCTGGCACTGTGGTGGCCAAAGCAGAGGCTAGCTGAGGTCTATTGGCCACATTACTCTGTCTTCTTGTTTAATGTCTCTTCAGTGATGGATGCTTTCTAGTAGGTGTTTACCACTAGACACCAGCTGATACCAGTGAAATATCAGAACAGGATACTTCCAATGCTCATCTATCCCAATGAACCCATTATGCCTCTTCCCTAGAACTTGGAAGTGAAGCAAGTTATTGTTATTAAAATTGACACCTATCCTGAGTGAGTTTGCTTTTTTTGCATGTAGGGGCTTATAGATGCTTTAATCTACCAACAAAAGACCCCAAATAATGTTTTATATTAAAAGTATTGGTTTTCTAGGACTGTTGTAACAAAATATCACAGATTGGGTGGATTAAGCAATAATTTATTCTATTTACAGCTTCACAGGCTGGAAGCCAAAGGTCAAAGTATTGGCAGGTTCATGTCCTTTTCTTGAGGCTTCTGTTCTTAATTTGCAGGTGGTTGCCTGCACTCTGTGTCCTCACATCGTCATTTGTGTGTGATACATACCCATGGTGCCTCTTTGTGAGTACAAATTTCCTCTTTTTGTAAAGATACCAGTCAAACTGGATCATAGCCCATCCAAATGGCCTCACTGTAAGTTAATCACATAATGAGTCTATCTCCATATGCAATCACATTCTGATGTTATAGGGTCAGGGCTTCAACATGTGGATCTAGGGGGAGTCAATAACTATGACTATCAAATCAAAGAATCTATTTTGGAGCAGTATGGCACCCAGCAAACAAATCTATCATGTATTTCCTCACCTATAATTTACTGGTCTGATAGGGAAATGGAAGTGTGGATTGAAGATACACTTGGGTCATCAGTTCAGAGAAGACATACTGAAAGAATTGACATTATATGATTGTATGTTGCCAAAAATAATAAAAAGTAGTAATGCTTATGGTACTACGATTCCTATGGATCCATATTATTCCTCTTATCCTGCAAACTTAGACTTTGTGGGTATAGAAATCCTTGTTCCTGAAAGGTGGACACTTCTGCTAGGGGACACAGTAAGAATTCATGTGTTGCCTGATTACTTTTGGCTCCTTTGCCAAGAGATCAGCAAGCAAAGAAACGAAGTATCTTGTTGGCAGTGGTAACTGAACTTGATTACCACGAGAAATAGGGCTGCTGCAATGCTTCGGAGCTTGGAAAAATATATTTGTTGTCAGGTGATACTATGGTGCATCTTTCAGTGTTTCATGCTCCTTTGAAATTTAAGTGGACATAGAACAGCTATGACCTGAGAAGGAGCTAAGCTTCACTGGGAACGAAGACATGAGTCATCCCTCCAGGGAAGACCACTAAAATTCCAAGCTAAGCATGAAGGAAATTCAGAATGTGTGGCAGAATAGAGGAATGTTGAGTGATATCTATAACTCTGAGATAACCTCTAGTACCAGGCTTTAATTTGTGCCCTTAGCTCTTTTCTTCTAAGTTCTTCAGGAAGTTCTGTCCAGTGGGCCAAATTGACTCTTGCTTACTCTCAGAAACAAGTGGATCTGAGTGATAAAGAAATGGATGGTGTTATGTTTTGGAAACTAGTGTCCCCCAAAAGCTCATGTGTGAGATAATGTCAGAAGGGAAAGAGATGAAATGATTGGGTTATGAGATCCTTAACCTAATCACTGAATTAATCCTCTGACAGCATTTAACTGAAGGGTAAATGAAGGCAGGTAGGGTGCGGCTGGAGGAGATGGGGCACTGGGAGTGTGCCTTTGGGGTGTGTATTTTGTATCTGGGGAGGGGAGTTTCTGCTTCCTGATTGCAATGTCTCACTTAAACCCTGAGGAATGAAGCCTGCTGTCTATGGACTGAGACCTCTGAAACCTTGAGCCCCAAAATAAATTTTTCCTCCTCTAAAATTGTTCTCGTCAGGTCCTTTGGTCACAGCAATGAAAAAGCTCATGAAAACATGACTGTAGAGAATGTAGTAGTCCAGACTCATTCTTTAGGGCTAATAGTCTCACTGGTATATTCACAACTAGTTTCTCTCAATTGAGTCCTCCTAGAACTTCCCTCAGATTCAAGGAGCTGCTTCAGTGCAATTTGCACTCTCTTGGGAGTAGCCCAGGGCCAAGGCTGCCTGGTGGTCAGACAACACCTCTACTCCCCTACCTCTACTAGGTCAACTCAGAGGACTGGTAGAATTGTCAGGGGTCTCAGTTAGCATTGCTGTGTTACTCAGATTTTCCTTCTGCTCAGTCTTGCCCTCCTCACTGCTTTATAGGGATTTCTGTGGGAATGTTCCCAAGTAAACTTTCTGCGTGTCCCTCTTCATCTCAGAGTCTGGTTCCATGGTACCTGACCTAAGACACATGGAGATAGCAGTCAGGTCATTTACAAACAGTGATATAAATTAACTTGGGGAATGTTTTTACTTATAATTCAGACTCACGTATTTTGAATTCTGGAAAAAGAATTCATCCTTTCACCTCACACCTATTAAACAAGTCAGGATAATTTGAACAAGATATAATTTGTACATTACATTTGAATGAATTAGTGATTTTAAAAATGAATTCTACAACAATAATTTCAAAGACAACTTTATTTTCTGTTTCTTCCTGCCCATACAGGCTGATGATATCACATAATTTCACTTAGGAACTTATATTCTGTCATTGCTACTCTTGAAATCATTTTCACCAACCTTCTCATCACTTTGATAGTGGAGATATCATTTTGTGCCTATTTATCTTACAAAATAATACTAAGTATATACATGGCACATCATTAATTGCTTTAGTTGATGAATTATTAATTCAATTTATGTAAAATTTATCTTTAACCATTGTTTTACTTATTCTGTCCAAACTTTAAATAAAATTTTTTGACACAACTTCATATTAATTAGTTCAACTTTTCCAAAAATGCATTGCATAATATGTACACTATTTTAACAATGCTTCACACAAAACAAAATATCATTATCAAACACGTATCTGTGGCTTAAATTTCTGACTCATAATTTTAGTAAGTTCTTTCTGGTAAGATCATATGTGTCACAAAGTAATATAGTTCTGAAATGATAATTATGTGTTATAGACGTGCTTTTGCATGGGAATTTTGAACTGGTGTGTGAGGCCCATATCCTCTCTGTTACTCACATAACATCTACAGTTCCTGTTTTGTCTGACTGAATTGATTTAATGTCTTTCTGCTCTTTTAAAATTTTTTATGGTGAAAGGGAAGCCTTAGTTTTAAATCCTGAGTATGCCCTACTCAAATTGAAATAAAAGGCATTCTTTTACATTGGCCAACATCTTCAATGTCTCAAAACACCAAGATGTTTGACATCTGATTTTCAAGACACTATAAATCAAACTGGAAAAAAGTAAAAAGGAAAAAAAAAATAACCAAAACACTTTTCCCTCATATTCTTTACACGTACACATATACACACTTCAGGTACACCATCTTAATAAATAATGTACACAATAGTTGTGGTTCCCAATCTTTAAAATCTTCAGAATCACTTAGGGAGCTTAGCAAATAAATTTCCTGTATCTTGGAGATTCTGATTCAGTAAATTGGTGGAAAGCTTGGGCACTAGGATTTTTTTCTCTGTCTGACTCTAAGTCACATCAAGTCTGTGCTCCATCAAAATAAAAAAAGAGTTAAATGATATAAACTAGCTGTTAGTATTTTACAAACAAATAATATATAAATAATTTAGTTTATACTTCTAATAATATAAATATAAATATTATTAACTCTCTATATAGTCTTTTTTAAAGAGAGAGGAACAGTGAGAGAGAGAGAGAGAGAAAATTTGTAGTTTTTCATGTGGTCTTTGTTGCTCAGAGACTCTATTGTGTAAGTGATGCTGGGTTCGAACTCACCTACTCGCACATGCCAGGCAAGCGCTGTAACCGCTAAACCACTGCTCCAGCCCCTATGTGTAGTCTTAAAAATGTGTTTTAATGAAACAGGACTATAGAATATAATTCACTTTTTTTTTCAGAATAAAATGTCCCTGTAAATAATTTGGTATAATGTTTGGGGTTTCCCAGACAATGTCTTAATGAGTTTTTTTTTTTTTTTTAGCAACAGTGAAAACATCAAAAACACCTAGCTTTGTGATCCAACACGTTATCAAATGGGCTTCTTTTGCAAGGGAGATCTACTTTAAATCAGTTATTGAAGGAACACATGCTGGTAATCTAAGTGGTATTCTGACTTCAAGAAATTCTTCTAGGAAATATTTAGAAAAATACTTAAAAGTTTAGCCTCCTGTTTTAGTCAGTATTTTCTGTGACCAAAGGACCTGACAAGAACAATTTTAGTGGAGGAAAATGTGTTTTTGGATCTCATGTTTTCAGAGATCCCACTTCGTAGATGGCTGATTCCATTGCTCTTGGCCCTAAGTGAGGCAGAACATCATGGTGGAAGGATGTGGAGAAGAAAAGCAGCTCAGATCATGGAAATTAGGAGAGGAGAGAGCTCTATTCACCAGGCACAAAATATAAACCCCAAAGACACTCCCCTAGTAACTCACCTCCTTCAGTAACTTTCTACCTGCCTGAGGTTACTGCCCAGTTAATATCTGTCATTAGATTAGTATGCTGATTAGGTGGAGGCTGTCATAACTGAGTCATATCCCTGCTAAACTTTCTTGCATTGTCTCAAACATGAACTTTTGGGAGACACTTCATATTTAAATAATACTTCCATTCTTCTCTATTCAGCTAGATAATTTAAACAAACTCATTTTACTTTCCTACATAGTACTTTCCTTATTTGAAGAAAAGCGGGGTGATTCTGAGGGCCCCTTACTGAATTATATTTCTAAATTGTTCAGATAGTCTGGAAAAGATGAAGGACACCAGCAAATAAGAAAAGCTATAAAAATAAGGGCAAGCTTATAGTGGGTCACTATAAGCTGGGGTCACTTGCTGGGGAAGGGATGCTCAGCCTTTTAAGTTATTTAGGTATCTGTATCTCACATTTCTAGAGAACTGCCTTTCTCTGAGAAGGGAAGAAATGGAGCTCATGAATGTATTTTACTTCTGTATTACACAGGGGTCTCCAATGATACACTCATATCTTGCACATGTGAAGTGTGGAGTTGTGGTGGGAATCAGGCTTTCAGGTGAAAAGTGAATTTGGAGATAATCACCTAGTGACTGATTGAACAGCTAAGATTTATGGAATTCAGATAATCAGGATGGATAGCTGTCAGTCAAGAAACCAGCTGAGTGTGGTACTGAGACGATACAGGAAGATTAGCAATCTTCTAACACAGTGCTTCTCAAAATTTAATGAGCACAATGGGCATACAAAGCCCAGACGCACCTTATCGAAAAGAAGCTCCTGATTTAGCAGGTGTGAGGTGGGACCTGAGATTCTTCTTGTCCAAGAAGCTCCTAGGTAATGCTGCTGCTGTTACTGGGTCTTGAGCCATGCTTCTGAACATGAATACAAATCAAAGTCTTCAAAATATTGCCTTGCTTTCCCATATATTAACCATAAAGTCAATTTTAAAGTATTTGTTTTGTGGTTTGAGGGCAGTTATAGCCATTAAATGTACATTTTTGAACAGAGGACAGCAGAAGAATCCTTCTTAACAATATGATATGTGGACTGGAGGAAGAAAAGCATGAAGGTGGAAATATTGGTGGGATACTGTAATGTAACCTAGTCGGTGGCCATAAGAGTGCAGGCAGGAGGGTGGCGTGGGCATGTAAAGGATGAAGTTGGTAGAAGCCATTTGCTTAGCTTGGCAGATGGAGGACTGTTGAGGAGGAATAATAATTAGCATGTAAAATCGGGTGCAATAGAAAAGATGATATGAGACCATAGTCATTAGTGTAGGGATAACTCCTTATACCAGTCCATGGACATGTTCATTTACTTTCTATTTTATTGTCCCATCTCTTTATCTCTTCATTTCTCAGGTTAGACCTAGTGTACTTAGGGCCAAATTCATCTTTGTCTCTACCTTTTCATGATCATTAATTGTGAATAATGAATAATTATACATTGCAGCTACTAAGGCAGGGCTAAAATGCTAACAATACGAAGGTCAGGATTCATTGGCAAAAGGCATTCCTTTTATCAAATAGAAACAAGAAAAGTGTTTGTCTTCTTCTAATGGAACCTGTCGGTCATGGTTTTTAAGCAACTACCCTTAGTAGTTTACCTTGAAGCTTCAGAAACACAGAAGCATAATAAATGGGAATTGCAGCACAGATAAACCTTCTGGTTACAGCTGGAATATAAAGAGAAATTCAATATGCTGTTAGTATTGTATATACAGCTGTTGCTGCTGCCCACAAGAATAAATGCTCCCCACAGACTGAGATCAAAGGTGTAGTCACAGGGTGACAGAGCCTGGAACCATAGTATAAGAATTTTACAGATTTAGCAAAATGTTTGAAATGAAAGTGCATGAGATATAAGTTTCAGGTGTTCATAGACATGATGCAGGGTTCAAGCTGCTATCCGCTTGAGGCTGGGCTCCTCTACTCAGCACTTTCCTTTGAAATTATGCCGGAGTGGACTAATCATCACCACGTGGAGATTCCTTTTGGGACTGATATGTCCATTCATGGGTGTGTAATTCACTGTGTTCTGTTATTAATGTTACAGTTCTACTGGTAATTATATCTACAGAGGCTTTTAGACATTCGAAATGTATCTTCTTTTGCACTTCCATTTGCATTTGTTTTAAATGGTGAGTAATGTAGATGTAATGAAGATGTACATATGCACACACATACACATTTGATACTGAATAGTTAGAGGTGGTATATTTTGAATTTTTGCATACTCACAGACCTTAACAGAAATTTTAATGAAACTTTGCATGTAAATGGTCTATGTACCAAGGTGATTGACAGTAATTGTCTTGTACTTTTTTACTTCCCAAACACTTAACAGCTCTATTAATTCTCTGTCTCCTTCAAAGTTGGGGAATTCTCAGGCATTTTCAACTAGATAAATAATGTTGAAGCCTTAACAAATGGTTTCTCCCAACGCAGCATTTGGCTCCATCTCAATTTTAAAACTTAGAATAAAGAAATTACCAGTAACTTATAAA
The DNA here is from genome assembly GCA_004027875.1 of Aplodontia rufa. Classification (NCBI taxonomy): domain Eukaryota; kingdom Metazoa; phylum Chordata; class Mammalia; order Rodentia; family Aplodontiidae; genus Aplodontia; species Aplodontia rufa. The sequence continues at coordinate 2,312 of PVKS010042992.1, read as the reverse complement.
ACAATTTATTTCAGTTTTTCTCCCTATTATTTCATGGTTCCAAAAGGTCTCTCCTATTAGGACATTTGAGAATATTGTGGAAATATAACTATAAGTTACAAAGTGACTTTAGAGTTTTTTTAGAAAATGTAGGAAAATTTTAAAACAATAAAAATATAGGCAAATTTAACATGATACATTTGAAGTTAAATGATGTATCTTAATTACTCATTTAACATTTTTATAAATATATGTAAAACAAGTTAAAAATGCATGAAAATATGTTTTGACTATATGGATATAACTAGTATTTTACTAACTACCATAATTATATGTGTCTATTGGAAAATAATACAATACAATCATACCTAATATGTTTCTTTGAGTATATTTTTTCGTAAGATTAAAACCTGCTAGCCTGGAGTTTTTTTTTCATAGGCATGACTAATGTAGTTTCATTGTCCTTCCTTTAAAAGATTTAGAAGGAAATTATTGAAATTAAAGTGTCAATCTATTATATGTTTGACTAAAACATATTTCTGATAGGACTAACTGAAGTTTATTAAAAACACAATAATGCACAAGCATGCTGTCTGGGCTCTGCCTTCTGCCCCAACTAACAAGTGCAGGTGGGATTCTCCGATCCTACAGCATCTAAGCAATGTTTGCCTCATTCCAGTTGCTATATTTTTTTTCCAGGTCTTTCTTGACCCATGAAAGTCTCTCAAGTTGTAGACTGTCTTACACTGTTGTGTGTGTGTGTGTGTGTGTGTGTGTGTGTGTGTTTACCATGTGCAGGCTGAAGTTCTGTTGTAAAAAAACATGAATATATAGATCTTCTTACTGTATTTTTTTAGAAGATAAAGAATGAATTAGTTTTATCTGGTGTTTATTTTCCTTCACTTAGCTGTGTATGTGGTGCTGAGATTTGACCAGGTTCTCAGGCACACCAGCAAGTGATCTACTGTTGAGCCTCCTCTCCAGCCCCTTGACTATAAATTTTTACAGATGGGAGATTGTTTTTCATTCTATTCACATCAGCCTTGCAATAAGTCCTTTTGTATGAATTATTTTAGGAGATTCTCAAAAGGGTCAAGGTTGTAGATTTTATTTAATTTTCTTTTTTCTTGAACTTTTTGGAGGTATAATGGATGCATAAAAATTATAAATATTTAAGGTATACAACTTGATATTTGACATACATATACATTGTGATGATCATCCTAAGGTAAGTTCATTAACATATCCATCAGCTTTTGTGTGTGTTTGGGAGGGTGTTGGTAGATACTTACATTTATCATTTCAGTGAATTTTAATATCTGGAGATCTAATGCACAACATAATGACTATAGTTAATATTACAGCCTGTAACTGAAATTTATTTCATTACTTTTTAAAAATCACTTAAAAAATTTTTAAGCCAGATGAACACTTTTCCTTTTCACATATGAATTAGGTTTTAAATGTATGCTTTCTAGAAGTATCAAAGAAGATTTAAAATAGTATAAGTTAAATATAATGCCTCTGGTATTTGAATTATCATTAAAAATTCTGATATTCTAACAAAAGAAACAATTATTATATATATTCACTTCTAAATTGTAAAATTGACTGGATTCATGTAATGTGATGAAGTTAATTATTTCCCGATTTCAGAGCTGGGTTTTAATCTGTCCAAATCACATCATTTTTACTCATTTTCTTCCCACATCCATTATTAACTTAACAGGACTTAAAATGAGAGTTTTCCATTGATTCCTATAGCAAATAGTTCAAAAAGTTTAAATATTATGAGGGTAGAAAATTGATTTTTTTCCTATAGATGTTTTTTTAAAAATTTAAAATAATCTGGATTTACTAACTATCAATATTATATGTTGCCTTACAGAAATAGAAAACCTGGAAACCATAGGATCTTCTTAAATGATGTTGCAATCTTGACAAAAAAAGAAACAAACAAACAAACAAATGAAGCAAAAGCAAAGAAAAAACCTAAAGCTATGTAAAACTTACAACTTATTCTTTCTGGTCATCCATAATTTCTTTGATTAAAAAAATCATTTTCAAACTTTATATGCCAAAATATTTACTTTCCACAAAAATCTTGTAAGTATATATTACAATCTCTACTTTCTTTAACAAAATACATTCAGAATTTTACAAGAATCAGATTATGAAGGAATAGCTTCTTAATTTTTACTTTCTGCATAAATACAGCTCCAGATTTTTAAGAATTTAAGTGAAATAACTGTAATACTTTTCACTAAGTATTTACCTGGAGACACTTTTAATAAATTATTTTAAAATAATGGCTCTTTTGCACAAATATTTTA